>JAYMTA010001984.1:0-17972 GCA_036897625.1 Pelargonium cotyledonis | reverse complement strand
TCCTCGGTGCACTTGCCGAGTAAGCGCCATAGAGTGTGGCGCGAGCGTACCAATGGGTCATTAATTTCTCTCGTGCCTCATTAAGGCCGCTCTCTGCTTGACTCTCTTTAGGCTCTTTAGACCCCTTAGATTTTCTGTGTGCTCCTATAAATGCCCCACTATTTGCTTCACTTTTATGTCTGTCTTTTGCTCGGTCAGTAGCTTCTGCATCCTGCGCATTGGTAGGGGTTGGCATATAGTTTGGGCCATAACTTCCACGAGCCGAGTTATTGTGTTGAGGAGGGATATGTTGAGCCCATGTGTAAGGGGGAATTGATCCTACCGCAAAAGGTAATGCTCCTCTATCCCAGTGCGGGATTGGTCCTGGGATGTAATATGTTAGTTAGTCACGTTTGTGTGCCCTAGGTACGGATAAGGATAAGGTGTCCCAAAAGAAGCAAATGGGCAGAAAGGTTGGACCACATAAGGTGTTCTTTGTGCTTGCATATTGGGTCCTTTCGGTATGGTTTGTCCTGTAAGAGGGACACCAAAGGGTGCTCTTGGTGCCTGCATTCTTGGTCCTGCAGTCCGTCCCAAGGGCGCTGTAGGTCTATCACCTTGACCTTCTCCAGCTAGCTCACCGGGACAAGGAGGAGGCTCACTCGATCCTAGAGTCATTGGACATTCCGGCCTAGTTGGGCTGTCTTTAACACAAGCTGCTCTGGCGGTGTTCCTGTGTATAAAGGTGGTCTGCTCCAAGGAAAACCTGGTATCTGTCCTCCTACCCCCATTGGTGGAAAACCATAAGGAAAAGTAAAAGCAGAGAAACCTGTCCCTGGAGGAGCAGATCCTAGGCCTCCTGCAGCAATTGACTCCATGCTTATGCTTTCCATATGTGGTCTTATAGGAGTAGTCGGTGTGAATTCTCCTACTGTAACTGATTCCATGTTTCTGCTTGTTGCAGGTAGCCTTATACGAGTGGTCGGTGTGACTTCTCCTGCAGAGTGCCCTACTATGTCAGGTCGCAGGTTAAGATCCATTACTTCGTCATTCCCACAGACTTCGCCAAAGTGTTGCTACATGAAGATGGAACGATCCTAAAGCTTGGACTCGTACGACCTCACTATCAACAACACCTACAAAATGAGGCCTGATGGAGGTTGTCTTCTTTAGCCCCCTCCGACACTCAAGTCAAATATTTGCCAAAAGAGTTGTATTATGTAAACAATAGTGTGTGCTAATGAAAAGCGTACTTGGTTAACTGGTCTAGCATGTATTTATACTTGTATTATGCATCGTACTAATTCTGGTAGAATGAGAACTTTGTTCAGGTTTCTTTACTTGTTGAGCCTACAGCTTGCTATGGCCAGCCACAGCTTTCAGCCCATTATTCTCAACTTAATACACAGGGCTCATAACAACATTTACTCCAACTATGACCGCTTTGATGATGAGAGGCTCCTTCCTCATTTCCTTGGGGGCTAGTCTTTCCTCGTGGAAGAAAATAGTCTTATCCTATGTTTCCGGATCTGCTATAGGGAGAGAAGTGGCCATGGCTTCCTCCATTTTTCTGAGGGTGCATATACTCATCTTAACGACAGTGATAAATAGTTGTTGGAGGGAATAACGCCTCTTTGTGATCATATTGATCGTAGGAGTTTCTTCGGAGAGGCAGTCCATTCGATTTGCTGCCCAGGATCTCCTAGCTTGGTCGTTGGTTCCTCTTCCTCTCTTTTGGTCTTGCCCCCCACTGGCAAGGAAGTTGTTCAGCTTTCATGTGGTGACCAAGCTCTCGATTACATTGGAGAGGACAAAACACTCATTGATATTGTGCCCATTGATGGAGGGTGCAGTAATTGTTGGGGCGATTGCCAAGGCTTCTCTCTTCCGGGATCTTCTGGTATGTCACTTCTCTAATTGCTAGTAGGTGATCGCATACCTTTTCATAAAAGGTGATAAGGGGGGTGAGGTCCTTAACTATGGAGACTTTGCGGGGAGCAAGCAGTAGGAGATCTATATGAGGGGCGTATAGGCTTGATCTCTAGGAGGCGTTGGGTTCATCTTGTTTCTCTTCTGGCGACTGCTGTTGTTATCGTTGGTCTGGCTGATGAGCTAAGCCTGAGCATTCTGCTCCAAGATCCCTTCTACTCCAATGTGCTTGTGGGAGATGAAAAGCATCTCCTCCCATGTTGCCAGAGTCGAGTTAGCAAAGGTGATCTGTAAATACTTTGATTTCACTTCTCCTTGGAAAGCGGTTATGATGGTATCATCAATCGGGTCTTTGCATTTGGCGATTTCTTTCCGAAAATGATCTATATAATCCTTCAAGCTTTCAGCTTCTCTTTGCTTGATCCTGGTCAAATAAGATTTTGGCTTGAGGATCTAGCCTGATGAGGCAAAACGCTCTAAGAACTTCTCTCAGAAGACCATCCAGGAAGTGGTAAAGCCATCAAGAGCTTCCGGTACCAGACCTGAGCTTGACTTGTAAGCATGGAGGTGAATGTCTGACAGAGGGCGACATCATAATTCGTATGTTAGGCCATTTCAAGATCGAAGGTGGTTATATGATCCACTACAACTGTTAACCCATCGTATTTCATATCCCTTAACTAGATACGAATCCTCGGGTCTGGCGAAATTGCTCGCAAGGCAAGACTAATCAGATTAATGGGCGAGGCGTACGCCATCCTCATTTTGGGTTCTAAGTAGGAGGCCAACTGGTTTCAGAGGAGCTGCATGTCGCTTGTAACTGATGGATAATAGGGCTCTCGTTCCGGACTTCTCGAATTGGGAGTGGCGGAGGTGGAAGAATCATTGTTCCTCGAGCTGTATCTTAATGAATAAAGCGCGCCCTGGTCCTGTCTCTTCCTCTTATCTGTGGTGACTCAATGGTGGCCATCTCAGTATATGTCGCGGTCTCTTAGTGGTTTTATCCTCTCGCCTGAGTCCTGACTGTAATGGATTCCCTGCGTCATTCTCTACTGATTCCCTCATCAGGGGAGCAGTAGGTCCTTTGGGGCCTATGTACCTGTTCGTCATAGGCGTTAGGTACTGGAATTCCCCGGGCACCCAGACGGAACCAGACGTCCCCATGGTGTAAGGAGTCGCGGTGTCCTTCTCGTGCTCGGTTGTCTTGGTAGTCTAAGCAAGCTTGACGGGGTTGTTCTTCATGAACCTGAGATCCTTCCGCCCTCGCCACCTGGATAGTGTGAGGGTAAGATATTGGCTCTCTCACTCGCCTAACTACTGAAAGCGGTGGGTTGACATGTTGCTCTTGGGCAACTTGGGTTGTTGATGCTGCAGAGGCAGTAGTCCTCGGGGTTACCAAGGCCCTTATGAAGGTTCTCATCTGAGTGGTGAAATTACTCATCACGGCCTGGATTCCTGCAAGGAGTGGATCCTCACCAGCACGGGCAGGAGCGTCCTGGGTAGCCGGTGGCAGAACTGAAACCTTGGGTTCCTGTGAATGGGTTGCTTGACTTTGCACCGCTTTTGTGGCGGTGATGTTTCCTCTGAGGTCGGGAGTCCGTCTTGCTTCTCTCTGAACTTGTTCTCTGGTCATACTCACCTGCCCAGTGGCAGGGTTGATACGTCCTCCAAGTCGATCTTGAGCGGGTTGGGTAGAGTGCGCTGGAGCTTGAGGAACGTCTCCTGCTAGGGTTGGTGCACCTACCACAAGGAACGTCTGCGACTGGTTGTAGTACTGGGACTGTTCTTCCTTCGTGGTGCCATTTCTTCTTCAGTAGTCAGACATGGTATGAAACGTTGGCTTTTAAAACGTTTCCAACAATGGAAGAAAAAAAACTAATGTGTCTAAGTATTACAAAATGTCTAAACACACTAGTCGAGATGTCATTTCGACCTGGTAGTGGTATCGAGTGTTCACGGTGTCAAATCTGACTAGTTAAAGTCGCCAGACTGGTTAAGCCTTGGAGCGCAAGCAAGCTTCGAGTATCCTAGATTTGAAGATAGACTGTGGAATTTGATCTATTCCTACAAAATGAGCATACCAAAGAACGATGAGACCCGAGGTGATTCTAGGACACCGCCTCGGGCGTGAGAGTAAGATCTCTTGTCGGAATTCACCGAGGAAAGCTTAAGAGCTTGGTGGGAGGTCTCAAGAGGATTAACTTGACTTGAGAGCCTAGAGGAAAATCAAATCTGAGATTCAGTGAAATGCTCCAGATTCAGATTAGGGATCCCTTTCTCTTACCCGAGAGAGGGTATTTATAGACCTTACCATGGGGCACGTGGTTTCGTTTGGCGAGGTTGTACTTTTTGGACCACATGTGGGACCCTCATCATGAGGTAACACTCTTTGCGTCCCTGGTCTTAGGGTCCCAAGTGCCTGACCTTCCTGTCCCGGGTGTCTTTTACCGAGTCCATGGTGATCGTGGGGAGCTCCCATTCGATGCACATGCTTTCTCGACTCCCTTGCTCTAGCCTAAAGGATGGACATCCGTGGGTGAGGCTTTAGGCATCATGAGCTCTCCTATCCGAGGCTTTGGGAGCGTGCATGTTGGACTTTAAAACTCTCTTTCTCATCCGAGGGAGGTACAGATCAGTTTAGGACTTCTGGAACTGACTCTTGGCCCTGGCCCATAAGTCTGACCTCTAAACCCTTGGGGGAGCGTTGTTTCGCTGGCCCCAAGCCCTTGGATCCCTCGAATGGAGTTACTCAGTCCGTCAATGACGTGGCGCCCAGTTGCCACGTGGTTGGCCCTGACTGGCCTTTCTGTCTTGTGATTTTTTGGGTAGCATCAAGGTGCCCATAATTTGAATTTATATATATTAGAGGTGCACAATCTCTTATTTAAGAAGCAAAGTGGTACATACTTGTTTTATGGGATGAGATAAAAAAAAGTTATGGAAAAGCATAAGAAAAGACATGTGTCAGCTCCTGGTTGTGCATTGTGTCAAATATTTTTTCTAAGAAAATTGTTCATTTTTTTGCTTTTACGAGCTCGTTTGTGGTCTAATTTGAATTTCGTTCGAACGGTTGTGCTCTTTGCAATTAATTCTTCAATATGAGATCCATATTGAATATTTTCGGAGAATCCGAATTTTAAACATTTTTTATGTGTTCAATTTTTGGATTGACTTGCGTTGAATATCACCGTGTTTATAAGTTCAAAATTATTGGTCTACTTTGGTTAAAAAAACCCGAAGATATTAAAATGACTCAAAATTTAACTCTTCCAAAAATATTCAATAATTTACTCATATTGAAGAATTTATTGCGAGGAGCACAACCGTTCAAACGGAAGTCAAACCCAACTCGAAACGTACCCAGAACAATAAAAATGAATAAAATTTTTAAAAATGACAACTGTTTATGCCCAAAAATTCTCAAGTACCAGTAGCCAATCAGAGGTCGACACATGGCACCTTCGACAACAACATCGGAACTTGGAAAAAGCAATGATTAAGGCCTTGCCAGAATCACCACACCCAAAGCAAATAAAACTCCTTGAAACATACAGAGTAAGCGAGGACCCGTCCTCTGGAGAGTTGTTCCCAAATTCATTAAAGTCGTCACGTGAGCGGCACGCTGGACAAGTCCTGCTAGCAGACGGATATCAGGCATCCAACGTTTGAGCGGGAAACGAATTCGCATTTGCACATCTCCCCCAAACAGCACAAGCTTACCGAGGACTAGCCACTGCCCTCCGTGACAGCCAGACGTGAACTGGAACAACTCACACTGGAGGCGGTGAACCGAAACCCCAACCCCGGTTGCATCATTCTTTGGTGTTTGTTTTGTAGATCCACAATCTCCAGCCGCATTCCCCGAAAGTTCAACTCTCAGGTGGCCACTTACTCTTCACCTCCACCGGAATCTCAACAGATCTAATCACCCTCACACTTCTCTCACGTGTTCGAGTTTCCAACAGAAAAAGGCTCAAACAACAACACACACGCACATGGCGCGCTCAAAGGTTGACATATATGCTTGATTCTTTTGGCGAAGGAAGGGGTACGCCATCATAGGCCATGGCGTACCCCATATATATATATATGTATTCAATTATTCCTTTGCACAAATGTAAAGTTGGCAAATTGGTTACTAATTTTGGTGTTTAGTGCCTATGCCAGGGTTCAAATCCCGTTATTTTCATTATTGTTTTTACATTTTATATGGGTCATTAAAGAAAAAGTCCAAAATCATTGGCCCAAGTCTATGTTCACACATAAAAAAAATAAATAAAATTGGCCTACCCTTTTATGTAAATCTGGCTCCGCCACTGATCAGAATTGTTTGGTGTGCACTCATATTTCTTCTTCCATTAAGCTACTTTTCTACCGAAAGCCAAATAGAAACTACCAAAAACTATCTACTACTGAGCCACACCATTAAAATCTATTATAATCAATTGTTTTATGCCACATGTCATAAATCCTAATTTAGGTCATTACATGCAAACTACATGTAATAACCCTACATGCCACAATAAGAACCCCAAAAAAAATAACTACCTCTACCATAGCTACCATGGTACCATGTATACGTCACTTCTTTTATTTTAAAATTTTTATATTTATTCATTTTTAATTGTAATATTTCTTACATTTACTAGAAACAAAAATTAAATAATTGCAATCCTACATCAAATTTGTTTCCAGTTAGAAAGACCATTGTTAGTACAATACATTTGTAACATAGAGTTTACACGTCATTTTTCAGATATTAAATAAACAAACATAAAAATACAATAATAATTACTCTATTACTGATATATATCGGTAGCAAGATTGTGTATGTGTCATTTATGTAGATAGTATAGTAATATTTTTAAAAAATAATTAATATAAAAGAGAGTAATTCTCTTTCCATCGAAATATATCTCTCTTTTTATTATTTTTTTCTTTTTCCTATAATGATTTTTTTCCAGTTAGTACTCTTTCTCACTGAACAGATCTCTCTTTTTTCACAAAACTTTATATGTTTGTTCTTCAAGTTATTTCTCCAATATCAAACTCAAAACTATTATTTATACAAATGTTATCAAGTTATATTTTTACTCAATTGGTTATTAGTGCTCCTAAAAAAATGTGTTTTTGCTGAAGATATGAAGTTATCTTTGGGAAAACAGTTGTAGAAAATATGAACCTAATTATTGAAGCCATGCAATTGTTATACACTCATTTGGTAACTCTAAACCCCTTTTTTTTCTGGTTTGAATCCTTGAATTCATTGCAGTGTACTTGGGTGTGTACATCTATCTCCTTCCAAATCAATTTTTAGTTCAAGTTTTAACAAACTAATATATGTATTTATAACATTGTTTTCCATTAATTTGGACTCTGCAGGAGGATATGACAAGGAATGGAGCGGCACAAGCATATGATTTGGATACTATCAATTTTCCAATAAGAATATAGATCAAATGGATAAAGGTTTATTTAGTACCCAATCTCTGCAATCGTACTCAATTGAGTACCTACATTTTTATTGTACCCAATTGAGTACCCATACTTTAATTTTAAAACCTAATTTAGTGCCTACCGTTAGAATCCGTCAAATGATCTGTTAAGTGATGCCACGTGTCATGACGATCGGTGACTTGGCAAAAAATTGTTGACTTGGTAAAATGAGTTGATTTATGATTGCTGACTTGACAAAAAAATAACTGATGTGGCAAAAAAATTAATTATTTTTTATTAAAAAATGAAATAAAAATGAAAACCTAAAAACCCATCTACATTCAAATCTAAAATCTCTTTCTCAGATTTGTTTCATCGTTTCCTTTGCTCAACCGTCGTCGTCTTCGCTTCGACCTCCTTTCATTGAGATGGAAGCTTGCTACAATGGTGGTTCGATGACGACTAGAGCTTGCCATGGAGATCGAGCCCGTCCAGCTCACAAATGACTTAGCCATGGAGGAACATCCAAGCCGCCGACGAGGGTTACATAACGTCGACTCCGGCAGGAGCGTTGGCACGCCACCCATGACTGCTTAGAGCTTGGAGCTCGGGAAGGAAGGAACTTCGACGAAGCATCGTCTCCTCCGGGAGTAGCGGCAGTGAGCTTAGCCGAGAAAGACTCGAGGCACGCCACTGTCGCCTCCAACCTCTAAATCAATACCTCATCCATGGATAGATACTTGAGAAACACAGATTTGGAGCCATGTTTGGTTTGTACAATTATTTTGTGGGTTTGTAAAATTAATAGGTTAATTTTGGGCTAGGTTTTTTTATCTGATTTTTATATATTGGTTTTGTCTATGTTTTTGGATTTGTAAGTACAATTTTTGTTGGTTTTGAGTTTGTTTTTGTTTTTGTTTTTGGATATGTAAGTAAAATTTGGATGTGTAGGTTTTGATTTTGTTTTTGTTTATTTTAATTTTTTTTTTGTTAAAGGCACCGGTGATAACCAAACTTTGGTGGAATACCCAAAGTTTAATTCCACCAGACTTAGTACCTACAGTATTATTTTGTACTCAAATTGATACCCTCTGTCCGGTTCGATTTGGATGTCCGTTAACTTTGTGCCAGATGTGCGTAATAGGGCTGACATGGACTTTTAAGGCTGACGTGTGTTTTTTTGGCACAAGGTCATTGAATGACGTGGATTTGTTACAAAAAATAAAACATTAAAGGGTTGCATCTTCTTTCTATTCTTCTACATTTGCTTTAGTTAGGGCTTTGATCTGTCAGAACGATTTGGGGGTTCGATTTGGTGGTTCATCTCCATTTCTTTTTTCTAGTTGTCGCTGTAATATGCTCTCGAGGGTTTGAGATGGTGATTTTGCAGGAAGGTTTTTCGAGTACAAATGCAAGAAACACTATGAAGGACCTCAGATTTATTGTTGTTATGAAGTTCCTGTAATGAGATTCATCTCATGGACGTTGAAGAATCCTGCACGAAGGTTCTATAGATGTCCGTATGCGAACCCGAAGGTGAGCAATTGGTATTTTTATAGTTGAGATTCATCTCATGGACGTTGAAAAATCCTGCACGAAAGTTCTATAGATGTCCGTATGCGAACCCGAAGGTGAGCAATTGGTATTTTTAGAGTTGATGTTGTGAATTGTAGAATTTGATTGCTTTGATCAATGTTTTGCAGGACCCTTCCATGGGCTGTGGGTTTTTCGATTGACATGATGATTAATTAGTTGATCATGAGCACTACAAGGAGGTCATAAAAGAGTTATATGAAGATAGGGTATTTTTGTTACATGAACTGAACAAGAAGAATGGAAAATCTGTTGGCTCAAGTTCCATGGTGTATTCTCATGGTTCATCTAGTTTCTCTGGACACTCAAAATAGTCAACAATGAAGAGTGTAGTTAGTAGAAATAGGAACAAATGCATTTCTGTAACCACTTATACTGGTTTGATTGTTAGTGTATACAAGAAATTTGTCATTTCTTGACGCACAAAATTCGTCATCATAGCGTGTTTTATCCTCACAATAAACAATAGGTGACAAAAATTCATTGTCACAGCAATCGTCACAGCATATGCGTGGTATTTTGTATATGTGACGATTTTACACTTTTGTCATCAAATATGTATTATTAAATGACGAAAAATACATCTGTCACTATATATTTTCAGTAATGTGACTCTCCTTTTGTCACTTTTAGCAAAAATATTTCGTCACTTAAGAGTACATTTTGTCATGAAAAGGTAATTGTTTAAATGATGAATTCCTTTTTCGTCACCAAATTTATAGTAATGGTGACAATAACTATTTGAAGACTGAAATTATAAAATATTAGTAACGATTTTAGTTGTCACAAGAAATTTATTTCATCATAAAAAGTAATAATAGGTGACAATAAAAATTTTTTTTGAACGCATAGGTGACAATATAATAATTGTTATTAAATGAATATTTATGATGATGTAATAAGTATCGTTACAAAAATAATATTGTCATTAAAACAAAACATTTAGTGACCAAAATTTCAAGTGATGTTCCTCCTTCAACCTTTTGTGCAATTCCTGCCTCAGTATGTCCATTACCAGACCGGAGGGAGCTTCAGCAGGCATATCTTCATCTCTGTCTGAGCGTTGGACGTTAGAAGGACCTGATGCTTTTGTCTTTGCTTTCTTGTTGGATTTTTTTTCTTCAGCTTTTTGGATTTGTTTCTCTGATCCAAAATTTTTTAGAGTTAAACAAAGTATATTAGCTCATTAATACATCAAATATGCACAACTGGACACTAACTAAGAAATGACAACAGTCAAATAGAGGTTCAAAATTGCAAATAATTAAATCTTGATAGGCACAATGTACCTTCTCTTTTCTGCCTTTTCTTGCTCAATCAATAATTTTCCTACAAAAATAGCCTCCAAGGGCATAACATAATACCAAGTCACACATAGTAGCCAATTTTTAATACAAAACATAACAAAACAGAATTGCACAGACAGTCTCTATATGCATAAGAAAACACATATTCACATGTCCTATCCAATTTTAGATACAAAAGAGAACATAATTCTCAAGCAATATTAATGTATTATAAATGAACACACTTGAGCCTCACTCACTAGTTAAAAATACTAAATGTATAACCACCAAACTAAATTCAGGTGCCAACTACTTATTCAATTTCCAAAATGTTATACATTACTTAATTTTAAGAGTATCTGTTTAAAGAACTAGACTCTCAGGACATAGCAATTTACAGGGAAACCGTATAAAGAACTTGAACCAAACCTCAAGCCTGTTAGTTGTATCAATTATAAAATAAAGGGTTTTGTCTGATAGGTAAAATAAAAGAGAACATAATCCAATTCTACATGACAAACAACTAAAGAAAATTGTTAGTTATAGTCTTACATTTCAAAGTATTGATTGCTTTGATGATAGGAACAATATGCATAAGATATGAATTAGTTATAAGTATTTATTTACCTTGGAGCTGATCCAAAAAAAAAAAAGGTTGCCGATGCTTGAGATTACTGAATTAGTTAAAAGTAGGGATGAGCACCCATCATTCTCAACTCCAAATGCTTGAGATTACTCAATTCTGAAACTACAAGAGGTTAACGATGAACACACAACCATACATGATAGTGTTAACAACATTGTTAAGCATAATCTAATTGAAAGGAATATCAAACCAGTAAATCAAAACAGGTCATGACTTTACCGAAGTTAAACTAAAATCCAGTAGAAGAGTATCTAAATGGAAGAGATATCCAGAAAACAAAACAATGACTATAGAAAGATTCTTGCAACAAAAAATTCACCCATCCATAACTGGACAAGTTTCGAGAGATTCCTCAGTTTCAACCCTCCTGTTTCCCATATTTCCTCGCACACAATTCCCGATACACAAACGATACTAGATTCAACAAATCATAAATTACAAGCTTTTTCAGATTATTGCACCGCCCTATCTCCAAGTAATCCAACTTCGGCAACGAATCACAGAGCCTCAAATCAACAAGAAAATTTGAATTTCGTACACTTAATTTCTGTGACAGGAAAAGTAAATGTACATTATGCTGTGAATATCCTCTACGCTCACCTGTACGAAGCTGAGTCTGAGCACTAACAAGAAATTGGATCGGAGATGGGTCGGAAAAAGGTAGGGCTTGCCTGGGATGAAGTGGCTGTGTAGTTTGGTTGTGAGACAATCACTCACCAGTGAAGCCCTACGCAACCGTTTATTGTGAAGACGAAGCAAGAGCTTAGTGGCCTTGGTTGGAATTCATTTCAAACCCTAGTGCTTTGGAAAATACACGATGCAATTTTTATAAAAAAAATTTAACAATTTAAATACTCATCATTATTTCTCTTTTTGAGAGACTGAGTTTTATTAGGTTTAGTGATATATAGCCATTACAAGAATTGTACTATGAATATATATACACATGTGCTGTGAAAATTTAAATTCTCATCAATTTACGTTATTTTAGAAGTAAAAATAATTTTAGTTTCCAAATGACACTCTTATATACATCACCAGACAACATTAAAATATTGTCACAATAAAAGTCAAAATTCGTAACACCATGTAATCTATCAGTTTATTCTATAATGACAAACAGTTGTCATAAAATATACTATATACTATGATTGATAAAATCGACATCAGTACATATTATTTGATGACTTTTTCTATATTATCACAAATATGTTCAATAGATGACAATATTAAAATATTGTCACAAAAAAATCATGACGAAATATATTTTGTCACAATTATATTAATAATTTCATGACAATAAAAAAATCATCTTTTAAAGTATCGTGTATTATGATGATATAATAACGTTGCCAATTAACACTTTATTGTCATTATAACTAATTTTCTCTCATATTACATTATAAAATTCTTTTCTCTAAATAAAATGGTGACAATCAATTATATATCGTCACAAAATTATTAAAATATATAATGATATCTAAATAATGTCATAATAAGTTAATAATATATGACAAAATTTAAGTTGTCAAAATTATTTCCAACAAACATATGACAAATAAGAAGTGTCATAAAAAATAGTTTCTACCATGACGATTTAATAGTCGTCAATTATCATATTTTGTAAGGAAAACATTTTCCCTCCAAATTCATAAGTGACAATAATTTTTTCATCGTCATGAAATGTATTAAATAGTGACGAAATTATATATTAATAGATACACATGTAGAATTTGTCATAAAAAAATAAGAATGACGATTCTTAAGTTTTGTCATTTTTAAACGACCATTTGTGACAAAATTATGTGCGTAACAACAAAAAATGTCATAAAATGTCATATTTCTTGCAGTATATGTGCCATATTATGGACATTTGTGTTTGTAGGTAGTAGAATTAAGCTAGGTAGTTTGCAGGAGTTGATGTAATGAATTTAGTTGTGTTGATGAATGAATTGAGGTTGATTTGACCTACATTATCATTTCTGAAGTGTTTGAGAAGTTGAATGTAGCTTAATTTTCCATTTTTTGAGTGTTGACTCTACGAATTACACCAACTCTATGTACATAATTAAACATAAATATGGAGATAATGAAACACTTAAATTGAAACTACCAAATAACTTAATAACCTGGAAAATAACATAAGAACCTGCTAATTAACATAATAATCTTCCTTCATTTGAACCATAAGTATCCATCCTTCGTACAAAATAACCATAAACCATTCAATGTACTTGTCCACCCTATCAAAAAACCATCCAAAAAGATAAAAACATACAATGTACTTGGGAACCATCCAAAAACCAACCACAAACAGGCATACAAACAACCATCCAAATTTTCTTATCCAAAACAGTCATCATCTAAAAACAGGTTCCAAAACATAACATAAAAACTATAGTTATCTCCCTAATAGTCCTGGTTCTGTCATCCAGATGTCAAATTTTTCTTCTTGTTTGTCCTCTTCCTTTTCATGTGCTTGTTGCTGCTCTCTGAAGCATTTGTAATTGTCTTTGAAATGATTCTATGAGTAACTTTGCCAGACTACAATGCCTTGAATTATAATGAAAATGTAAACAATCAATTGAAAATTGTGCATATCTAAGAACACTTACATCCAATATTGCCACACCAATGTTTGAGTTTTCATAAAGACCCATACCAAATTCCCTTCTAGGCATAACAATTTGAGCACCATCCCATCCACACCTTGTTGGTTGAAACAATGGCCCTAGTACTGAGATATCTTTAAGTAATTCAGCCAACTTATGAATTTCTTGTTTAGTTGTCAAATCTGGTGCAGTGGTGTCTCCATGAGTGTGCTCTGGTGAAGTGGTGTCTCCATGAGTGTTCTCTGGTCTAGGTAGAGTTGCATCATCTTCAGCTGGTTCTTGAGTAGGACCTTGTGACATGAGAATGTCATCCAAATTGTCTTGCACTACCTGAAATGAAACAACAAGTACAGGAAACAACACATTAAACTAATGAAACAACAAAGTAATGACACAACAATCAAGAAACAGGTTACTTGTTACTCATTTTGTGCCTTTGTTGCAGCTTCAAGTGCATGTAGTATGCCCTATCAAGACAATCTCTCTTTTTGTGATGGAGTGTTTTGCACCACCCACACCTCATCAACCTTGTTGCTTTGTCAACACACTTACTTTGGTTGTTCTTGTCAGACATCTCATGCTCTTCTAGCCTTCTTTTCTTTTTCTTTCTCCCTGGAAGACTTATTATCTCAGGTGGCAGTAGTGAAGGTTGGTTCACAGTTGGCCAAAACTCTTCACCCCTAATGGGCTCAAGCTTGTATGAGTAACTCTTCATGTAGTTTGTCTTTGAATAACACTCATTCAAGAAATTTCCAGCATCAAAACCCTCGTATTGTATTGCATACACAACATGTGCACATGGGATGCCAGTAATATCCCATCTCCTACAAGTACAACTCATATCATCAAACTTCACAACATGTTTTTTTTCCATCAAACCCTTATCACTCTTAAAAATGACATTTCGCTATGTTGCCAACTCCCTACTCTTGTTGAGTCTTTTTTTTATTTCTCATCCCGAAAAAAGAATAGCCTAAGGCTGCATCAGTTTTCAGGCCAATAGCTCTCTGCAATGTTGTTTATAAGATTATCTCTAAGGCAATTGCTAATAAACTGAAAGCGGTTCTCCAAAAGGTTATATCAGACAATCAGAGTGCCTTCTTGCCAGGTAGGTTGATTTCATACAATATATGCGTGGCAAATGAGTCATTCTTTTATATTTGTCAGCATAAGAAAGGGGAGTGGGGGGGCCTTGAAGCTGGACATAGCAAAAGACTACGACAACGTTGAGTGGTGTTTTCTGCGACAAATGATGGTTAGGTTGGGCTTCTCTCATCGCTGGATCAACCTGATTATGAGCTGTGTCTCGTCAGTATCGTTCAAAGTAGAGGTTGGAGGTTCCCTTTTGGATTCTTTCGGGGCCTCGAGTGGTATTCACAAAGGTGATCCTCTGTCCCCTTACCTTTTCTTAATAGTGGTAGAGGGGTTAACTACAATCATACATCATAAGAAGGAAAGAGGAGCCCTGAGTGGTTGTAGGGTGTCTCCAAGGGGGCCTGGAGTTTACCACATTTTATTTGCTGATGATGCGCTGATTTTCTTCCGTGCTTGCTGTTCGGAGGTGAAGGCTATTAAGGACGCGTTGAAATTGTACGGTGAGTGCTCAGGTCAGCAGGTGAACTTTCAAAAATCCTCATTTGTCGTAAGTCCGAAGGCTGATAGGTTTGTAGGGGTTCAGTTGGTGCAGTGCCTGGGGTTAAAGAAGGTAGAGGCTTTCGATAGGTATTTGGGGGTCCCAGGGTATGACGGGGGGAGTAGAATTGTGTTGTTCGATTATGTGGTTCAGAGGGTTCGGCCCCGTATCTCTTCGTGGTCTGCAAAGGCTCTTTCGAAAACAGGTAAGGAGGTCCTCCTCAAAGCTGTGGCCCAACCAGTTCCTGCTTACTATATGGGAGTCTACCTTCTACCGGTTGCTACTTGTAAGAGGATCGAGGGGGCCATCAGCAAGAATTGGTGGAGTTCGGGGAAGGGTACAAATAGGGCTATCCATTAGAAGTCTTGGAAACATTTGTGTAAGAGCAAGAAATGTGGTGGTTTGGGCTTCAGGGACATCCAGGCTTTTAATCTAGACCTCTTGGGCAAGCAACTTTGGAGATTATAGAGTGCACCAGACTGTTTGTTTAGCAGACTGTTTTGTCAAAGGTATGCCTCGTCTGGCTCGGTCTTTCAGGCCCCATTGGATGGGAGCGCTAGCCCGATATGGAAGGGGTTTTGTACTGCTCGGGATGCCTTATATGAGTAGTGTGTGTTGTGAATAAGGGATGGTTTTGATATAAAGGCTCTTGTTGACCCATAGGTTCCGTCATACCCAGGGTTTGTACTCCGCGTGAAGGAGGGCATGAGGGGTGTTGTCCCTAATTCAGTCAAGGTGGTGGAATTCCTAGAGTTTGGGAGACATGAGTGGAGCGAGGTCAAGATTCGCCAACTTTTTGATGACGAATCCTCCAAGGCCATTTTGAGCATCAGGTTGGGTAGAGCAGTGAGTCGTGATACATAGTTTTGGCATCCCGACAAGAAAGGTAAGTATTTTGTTAGAAGTGGGTACTACTCGATTAAGGCAGCCCGAGACGCTACTCAGGAGGACAACCCGATCTGGAAAGCAACCTGAGGAGCCCAGGCTGAAGCTAAAGTCAAACATTGTGTATGGCGTGCCCTTTTTGGCTATTTGCCAGTAAGAGAATGACTAGTAAACCGTCGTGTAGATATGGAACTAGCCTGTCCCAGGTGCAACGGTGAGCCGGACTCTATTGAGCATGCGTTGCCCCTTTGCGTTGGGAGTGTGGGATCGGGTAAGCCTGCGGGCAACTGCTTTCGAATCTCCTTATTTTCAGGATTTTATAAAAGGGATCCTGGATTGTTGTGAGAAAGGGTTGTTGGAGCAAGTGATGTATCTGAGCTAGAGTCTGTGGAAAGCTAGGAACGATGGAGTGTGGAACGATAAGTGGATCATGATCAATAAAGTGGTCAGTTTGGGCTTTCGGATAAGGTTGGCATGGATGACTGCGAAAAGTATGGAGGTGGGGCTGAAGACTCCAGTCAGGGCTCGGGAGGTGTGGTGTCCTCTAGAGAGAGGCGTGCTAAAAATTAATACGGATTGTGCTTTGTTTCATAGAGCAGGGGGCTCGGGAGGAGGCTGGATTGTAAGGGATGAGGACGGTCGGGTGCTTGGATGAAGGCGGATTAGATGGGATGTGGTGCAGGAGCCGGAAGTGGTGTAGGCCAGAACTATTCTTACAGCTCTTAGTTGGGCAAAGATGAAAGGATGGGAGAAGATTGAAGTTGAGTCAGATGCAAAAGGTGTGATCATTGTCCTGAAGGAGGGAGAGGATGCGTACAGGATTCTACGCTGATATCCTTATGGAGGCTAGACACTTTAGGGAGATATCCTTTTGTTTTGCTAGGAGAAATTGCAATCAGGCGGCTCATTATATCGCCAGATCATCTTTGAGTTGTAATAGGTTAGAGGAGTGGATAGGGGACCTCCTCGAAGAGGAACTCCGTGACATTGTACTCAAAGATTCTTCGTAGTAATGAAAGTTTTATTCTTTCTCTATCAAAAAAAAAATAGATAAAGTTTTTTTTTTAAATGACTAATAAAATAGAAAATTACGGGATGATAAAGAATAATTAACACAATTCATACTATTACTTCATTTTTGATAAATGAAGAAAAGACATGAGATTGATAAAACATTTAAGAGAAAATGAGATAATATGTTAAGTAATTAATTTATATAAATTGAATTAAGAGAATAATGGATATGAGCAATAATTCTTTTGGCTTAGACTAACCCAAGTTTAGGAGAAGATGACACCTCATCCTAGGACGGATCCAGAATATTTACTCAGTTGGGGCAAAATTATAGGGAAATAAAAATATATTTTCAATTAATGGGGTATATTAACAAACTCAAAATTCAGTGGGGTCAAAATATGAAAAATAGAAAGGATTAAAATAAAAATTAAAAAAAATACATGGTAAATTTTCAACAAATAAAAGTTCAGTGGAGGAAACTGCCCCCACATCCCTCTTCCTAGATCCGTCCCTGACCTCATCTCATTTAATCCATACCCACCCCAATGAATTTGTTAGAGCAGAGCAACCCGCTGGATCCCTACTTTTTAATGAGGTGTCGTGTTCTTATTGGCGGCTTAGCCTTAGCCAAATAGTGTTTTGGCTTAGGTCCATCATCCTCATTGAATTAAATATTATAATAATTAATACTAATATAAACATGAATGATTAAAATAAGATAAACGTACTCGAGCATCGTCAGAAAAACAATATGGTGTATATATAAAGCAACACCCTTACTGGAAATGTGTCCTTATGCTGAATTTTAGTCATACTAGTATGCTCCCCGTGTGTTGCACGGGAAGTAAAAATTTTATAATAAATTTTTTTATTAATTTATAAAATTATGATTTAACACGGTCATTAGTTCATTACAAATTATTTTTACATATATAAGACTTTATATACTCATTTAG
>JAYMTA010001983.1:0-17976 GCA_036897625.1 Pelargonium cotyledonis | reverse complement strand
ATGAACTTGTTCTTGACCAATGAAGAAGAAGAAGGGTAAAATGGTCATTTAAATTTTTTTTCAGTCATGTGCACAGCACATGTCTCTTTTGGAATATTCCGTCCATTTTTGGACGGAATTGCTAACGGAATAAAAAAAAATAATACATGGTAGTTAGAAATTACGAAAAAAAGTTCAGGATAGTTTATTGCAAAAGGCGTCAATTACATGACTGTTTTTAATGGTTATCCCTTTTTTTTTTTACTTTTTGGTCTAGTTGAGGAGTGCACTATGGATATAGTCAACAATTTTAGATATGAACTTGCGAATATTTGAAATCTAATCCAACAAAAATTCGGTTTGATCACATTGATATTTTTTTTCGAAAAATCGATCGAAGCGAGATGGACAAATCAGCTCATTTTAGACTGAAAATCCAAATTTAATCTAATTTTTTTGAAATATCCAAATTTAATCTAATTATCCCATCCTGATCAACCAAATCACATGATGTATCATTACTCAGAATACGACCGTCGACAGCTAATCCCTGATTCTACTCCTATTCTTGACATGGGCACTGAAAACTTGGAAGGTCCACGTGTGCACCCAATGAACTGCCACGTCATTCTGATAAAATAAAATAAATAAACTAAGACCCAGTAGTGTGCAAAACGTGGAAAGGAGAATCTGCAGGAGCCAAAAATTTCAACCCGAAGAACCAAACTCAAAAAAATTAAATTGCTTTTTTGAAAATTTAGGCAGATTTACAACAACACTCAAAGCTGTTGAATCACACTTTGAATCTCATTTTCTGCTATCCAGTTTCCATTTTTATTGTCCAGCTAAAATCACACTGTCTTCAATGATTGTGCAGTTTCTCTGTTGCTTGTTCTTCTAGTTCTGCTTCTTCTTCATTTGGGTTGCTTTCGATTTCTGCTAAATTCGTTGGTGGCTCTTCATGGGTTTTTCTTTTTAGCCAATTGGGTTCAAGGTAACACTAAAAAGTTTGGATTTTGATTTCTATTACTATGTTTCCAGTTCATATCTTTCACTATGAAATTTGAGTTTTGACTGTGGATTTGGGTTTGGATTTGGATTGTGACTAAGGAAAGAGAGAGAGAGAGAGAGACAGTGAAATTGATTTCATTTTTTATGGTGAAATGTAATGGGCCTTTTATATGTATATTTTAAGAGATTTGAATATGAAGGGAATAGAGAATAAGAATTTTGGAGTGGATTTGTATTGAGACAGTTTTGTTTTTAATGTTGTCTGTTTGCTATATGGTTGAGTCTTGAGAGAAGGAAATAAAGTAAGCTCTTAAGTTTCTAAGAAGTTAATTATGAGGTTCCTAGTCTTAATCACTTTGTGGAAAACATTTGGACTTTGCTATGTTGAGAATTTCCAAAAGAATTAGGTATTCGAACTCAATTACGAGGTTTTGAGCTGTTTTGTTCTTAGAATTATAGGTTGCTTTACACGGTGCCTCCCTATCAATATCACGGCAAAGTAGCAGATACCAGTACGCATACTATATCAATTAATTAAAAAATGGTAGTTTGGGAAACCTTGTTTCAAAGATGGTACAATTTCTCTTTGTTGAGTAGAAGAAATTGAGATGAAATTTCTGAGAAAAGTTGATGGCTGGATTTGACCATTTTATTAGAAAATTCTCTGAAAATGTTTAGTATTCTTATTTCTATGATAGTCAGTCGAGGCATGAAATATGGATATATAAGGAGTTTTTTTCAGGTTCATAGTGGATTATTATACATAGTGTTGTGTCTTATGGCAGGTACATATAGTGATATAGATATGGGGAATCAAGAATCAGTATTTGATAATCTGGATAATGATGATTCAGTGCATCGACACACTTCTTTTGCTGGAAGTTCTATGGATCATAGATATCAGCATACTATGCATCAATCACCTTCTTATGTAGCTGTGAATCCTAGCTATCGACATACTCAGCATCAACCTCCTCCCCGTGCAGGGAGTTCAGTGGATCCTGGCTATCGACATACTTCTCCTAATGCAGGGAGTTTAGTCGATCCTATCTATCGACATACTCCTCCTAATGTTAGGAGTTCAGTGGATCATAGCAACCGACATACTCATCCTAATGCAGAGAGTTCAGAGGATCATAGCAACCGACATACTCTGCATCAACCCTTTTCTGTTTCAGCAAGTGCAAGGGATCCTAGCTATCAACCCAAACAGCAATTCACAAAAATACAAGACAATTTCAACTCTTTGGATCAGGTTTCTTCACTTCCATATTTTTAGAAAACTTCTCATTTTCTTGTAATTCCTGTTTAATACAAACAATAAGGCGTCTGCACTTCTACCTATAAGTTCGATGTATTCAGTGATGGAGTTTTGCGTTTCTTAGTACTAGGAGTTGTGTTTTCCGTCCTTTTAAATTATTGGATTCCTTAAAATTTCTTCCCTCTTGATTGAGGTTAGTTAAGTTTTATTTCCTTTTCTTGTGTATAACTCAATACATTATATTTTACAATGTACAAGCTTTTCCAATTTTGTGGTAATTAGCTTGTTTGTTACAATATGATTAGTGGTATAGGATCGATACTAAGCTTCAGGCGTGCAGGTTATTACTGCATTGCGAGAAACTGGCCTTGAATCATCAAATTTAATAGTTGGTATTGACTTCACAAAAAGCAATGAGTGGACAGGTAATTTCTTTTCTTTTTTTTTTACGAATGGAGATGGTCTTTATATATATCTTTATCATTTATTCTCAAGTAAGTGAATAAAAACATATTGTCCTTATTTATTATTGTAGGAAGGTATTCATTTAACAGGAGAAGCCTCCATGCAATTGGTAGAACACCTAATCCTTACGAGCAGGCAATCTCTATAATTGGTCGTACTTTGTCTCCTTTTGATGAAGACAACTTGATACCTTGTTTTGGATTTGGCGATGGTCAGTGATAGTTTATAACTAGTTTCATTAGAAAGTTCATAATGAGTAAATTTCGTTGTTTTCTGATATAAAATGAAATAACTTTTCAGCGTCTACACACGATCAACATGTGTTCAGCTTCTACCCGGATCACCGGCCTTGTCATGGTTTTGAGGAAGTTCTTGGTCGATACAGAGAGATTCTACCATTGTTGAAGCTATCAGGTTTAGTTCATGCTATATTCTTTGGAATTATAATTATTTCATTTCTCCGGTTTTTATTAGAAGTTAAAGGTAGTAGTCGTTGTATAGGATTCTGAACTATGTACTGCAACCAACTATTTTATGGTAGTCGCATTTGCTTTTTAGCCATATACTACTGTAACTCTCATTTTTGGGTTTATGAAAACGGCATGGTTGCACAGAATGATTACAATATCCCTTTTATGAGCCTGTAGGTCCAACTTCATTTGCCCCAATCATTGATGCAGCAATTGACGTTGTGGACAGAAGCAATGGCCAATATCATGTTCTTGTCATTATTGCAGACGGACAGGTATAAGGCAGTTGTTATATGATACCCATATTGATGCTTTGTCATGTCAAATTCTCGAACTATTTCCTTGGTTTTGAGTGATTCTATGTTTATAAAGGTTACTAGGAGTCCCGATACTCCACCTGGCAGGTTCAGTCCTCAAGAACAAGCAACTGTAAATTCCATTGTTGCTGCTAGGTAAAACAATACCATTTGTAACCTTAAGTAACTATGTTGGTGTGTTTGCTCTCTTACTCGGTGCTTTTCTGACACTAGCCAATATCCTCTCTCTATTATTTTGGTTGGAGTTGGGGACGGACCCTGGGACGCTATGAAACAATTTGATGACAACATTCCTCATCGTGCATTTGACAACTTCCAGGTAGTAATAATTATCGCCTAGCGACAAATAATTTGTTAATACTTCTCTGATTTCAAAGTAAAACCTTTTTTTCCGGGTGAAGTGTAGATCAAACAGTTGTCAATTGTCATAGTGATTTTCCCGGCTACATTGTGAAATGACGAGGTTTCTTTATACATGATCATGAAAAGAACGCCGTCAAATATTCAATACTAATGTAGAATTTAGATTTTGACAATTATTCTTGAGGTTCACTGGATGGTTTGTATCACTGTCAGTGGGTCTTTAGATTTAGACAAACTTTCGTGTAATATCATCTGCTAATGTTACGTTACGTTTTGGAAGTTTGTCAACTTCACGAAAATCATGTCTGAAAACAAGGAAGATGCAAAAAAGGAAGCAGCTTTTGCTCTAGCTGCCCTTATGGAAATCCCACTTCAGTACAGAGCCACACAAAGCCAGCAGTTTGAAAAGTAAGGCCAGAAGCCGGTTTCTCTACTCGATGATCTACGCTTTCACTTGTCAAATGCCAAGCATTTTTTTTATCAATTATGCAGTAGAGATATAGCAGGTGGTCCACGTGCAATGCCGCTTCCACCTCCTCCTGATGTTAATCAACATGATGACGCAATTAGGTCAATCCCAACCATGCGAACCCGCGAAAGAGTTGAGCCAACAGCTCCGCCCGAACAGGTCTTACTCTTTCCTACATGATCTTTCCCTTCAGATTACTGAACATCCTGGTGAATTTTACTAAAGAAATCTTTTTGTTCTCTTTTTTCAAGGTCTGTCCTATTTGCTTGACGAATCCAAAGGACATGGCTTTTGGATGTGGACACACGGTAAGTGCATCTTTATATAGTCTTGAAATGGTACTTAACATGAAACACAAACCAAATTCTACGCGCGCTGTTCCATTTGTGATACAATTTAGGAGACTGATAAACGTTTTCGCACTTGCATTGGAGATTTAGTTTATGTTTTATTATTTGTGAATAACGAGTATGAGCCTTACCTTAATTACCCGTTTGTTTGTTGGTGAAGACTTGTAAGGATTGTGGTGTGACCTTATCGTCGTGTCCTCTATGCCGGGAGCCAATAACAACGCGCCTCAGGCTATTTACTTGAGCGAGCAAGCCAGCAAGCAGTGGAAAAGTTGGTTCATCACAAAAAGCTCCATAGTTGGATTTTATGTCTATATTTTCATGTACCATTCATTTACAATTTTATACCATGACTAGATTGATGAAAAGGGGAATTCGGGGTCTTGCAGTTGCTTTACTCCAATTTTCACAAAATTAACAATTTTAATCTTTGTAACAGTGAAATAGTAATTTGTTAATTTTGTTTTCGATTACTTTGTGTTGTGTTGTAAAGACCCGTGTAATCGTTAATGCATTTATGATATTGATATTTTAAAGTTGTTGAAGTAGCAGTGACTAAAGTTTTACTAGCTTTGGAAAGACGCCTAGGACCACAAAAAGCAATAATTAACTAAGAGAAATGCCGGTCGAACGACCCGACAAGTCCAACTTAGAGGTAAATGTTTTGACATGTATATTTCGAGACCTCCGTTACATTCAACACAACAGTGAGCATCACTAATTTTTTAAGATTACACTAATACACGTTGATGATAACTTTTTTATAGACATATTTAAGTCGTTTTATCAGCCACAAACAGATTTGAGTCGAATTCCAACCAAGTAAGAGAAATAAATGAGTAATAAATTATTCAGACGTTTTCATTACGACCATGAATAAAATATAGACATGTACATAGAAAAATAAACAACCGTTAGAGACAGGAACACCACATGTCCAAAGGTGTGGCCCACCCAGTACGCTGCGTCCGCCACCAGCGGAACGCTCCTCCAAATCGAAACCCTATTTTGAATAATAAATCGAAACCAGTCTCAGTCGGTCCCTCAATTTCATAGTCCCGTTACTTCTTCCTCTCTCTCTCTCTCCAGAGAATGACTGGAGAAGCAAGAACAGAACTCACTCTGGCGAGGTCAACGACCATTGACTAACCTGAAGAATCCCCCAATTTCACCTATTTTCTAGCCCTAATCTGTGCTCTCTCCTACTTGCTCCATGAACCAGAGGAAGCTCCTTATCGACGACAAGGTTGAGGTGAGGGCTGCATTTCAATTTTGATCCCTGCTTTCCTCTTTCGCATTCTGTTTGGTTCCCGAGAAAATACTGGCGAGGGAATATATATTAGAAAATTAGTATTTTGAATTCCTTGGCCTCGTACATTATCCGCGAGCGAATTTGGCATCTGTGTTAACGATCTGATGGCATTTTGATCGGAGAGTTTTCAATGAGATTGCTTTACCCTAGGGCTCAAGTTCTGTAGATTTATGCAACAGTGTGATTTTTATAGCTAAGTAGTGTTTTTGAATTTCAATTGAACTTTTTTATTTTACTATTGGGGGATTCATTAACCTAGTTTATGTCTAGCGATGTTGCTCTCTTTTCAGAGCAGTTTTACAAAATTGTTACTGTCACTTATAATTACCAATGTAGACGTATATTCTGTCGATGTCAATGTGTTTTTTTGCTTGGTGTTCAGGTCCGGCAATTTGAGAAAGGGCTGCGAGGCTCATGGCACCCTGCGGTGGTTGTTGGAGTCTCAGATATGCGTCGTGTGGTTGAGTATGATGAACTGCTGACTGAGTCAGGCAATGCAAAGCTTATTGAGTCTATTTCTGTCTCGAAGGCAATTGAAGGACAACACCAGCGCCGATATGTTGCACCGACCTATCGTGGGCATATTCGACCCTCACCTCCTCCCTCTCATCCAGAATCATGTGGGTTTCAGTTACATTTTGGGGTTTGTGTTGATGTATGGTTTGAGGATGCATGGTGGGAAGGTGTAGTTCTTGACAGTGATGATAATGCAAATGTGCGGGCTGTGTTTTTTCCAGATGAGGGTGATGCACGCAAGATCAGTGTGAATCAGTTGAGGGTAAGTCGTGTATGGGATGAGTTTATGGGTAATTGGACAGACCGTGGTGTTTGGGTATTGGTGGAGTTGATTAAGGATTTTGAAGGAGGATTTCCCTCATCTAGTTATATAAAAAAGGTTTGGTCTTATTTGCGGAAAAATTATGGGTTTGTAAAAATGATTGCTGAGTGGACTTGTGGTTTTCGGAATTTATGGAGTAAGTACTATATGGATGTTGTCTATGACATTGAAGTTAAATCAAATAGGAATAATCTTTCTAATCGTAGAATTAGAGCTTTTAAAGTGAGAAAGAAAGGGCATGAATCGAAAGATTCTCAGCCAGCTCAGTTGATCCCTCATTTATCTGATTCTTTGATTTTGAGAAATAGTGATGATGGGCCCAATGTTGGATCAAATCAAAAGGAAGAAGAGAGAGGCCAACTTGGTGAACCCAAACGAAAGAAGTGGTCATTGAGGTCAGAAAAGAAAGTACAGCATTCTGGGCGCCCTGATATGCATGCAGTTACTAACACTCCTCAAGAAAAACATATGACAGACGAGGCTTCTGTTGCAGAGGTTAATGCTTGTGTGGAAGGTGAACATGCAGCTAATAACACTTCTCAAGAAAAACATTTGACAGACGAGGCTTCTGTTGCAGAGATTAATGCTTGTGTGGAAGGTGAACATGCTCAGCTCCCTAGTGACTCTGGTTTGAATAGGGAAGTACATTCTGTTTCTCTTTCCACCCAAAATCAGTCCAGCAAGATAGGCTTTGGAGTAGAAAAGCCAAGACCTGTCACTTTGTGTAAGGACGGCACTAACCAGGTGCCAGGTGATCATTCAAGAAAGCAAATGATAGTTACTGAAGAATCTCATGTTCAAAACAAAAGGTTACCAGCGATTAAAAAATTGACTAAAGGAACACACAATAAGAAGTTCCCCAACTGTAACCGGAAGCGGAAGAATAAATCAGAGAAAATATCTCCTGGTGACTCTGAGGGAATTTTGAAAAGTGGTTTGACAAAATCCAATAAAATTGGGAGTAAAGTTGGTATTGTAGTTTCCACCTTCAGCCATAAGTTGAGGAGCAGAAGGGCATCTCTCTTTGTTATTACCCAAAGGAAACGTTCAAACATGAAAAGGAGAGTTTCAACCAAATTTCAGCTGTTCAAGTCGGATCTTAGGTGTGTTTCCAAGGAAGAAAAGAACAAGTTAGATGGTACAAATGCACTGGATGAAGTATCTACTAGCTGTCATCATCCTAAGTTGCCCTTTGAGAATTATGGTAAAAATGTGAAGCTCAAAGATGCAGTGTCCTATCCTCGGAAGCATAAGAGGAAGATGTTCAGAGGCATCCGGCGGGACACAATGTGTCTTGTTTGTCACTATGGGGAAGATCTTATATTTTGTGATTGCTGCCCATGTTCATACCATTTGTCGTGTATAGATCTCAAGGTGCGTTTTCCTTTTTGTATCATTTTATTGCCATTCCAGTCAGTTTAAAAACTTGACTTGCCTATGGGTGTTGGGAGTTAAAAAGATTGACATTATAATGTATGTGCAGTGCTATAAATTTCTGTCTAAAAGCTATAACAAATTAAGATCGTGCCATTATTTTGTCATATGATGATTTTATCTACACCTTGCTTATTGGTAGACTTATTTGGTAACATCTTTGTTATATGTTGTATTTAAGTTAATAGAACTGTTGTGCATTGTATAACTTTGAGCTCTTGGTGTTGCATTTTCATGTTGACTTCTCATTTCTTTTCCCTAGTCGGGTTATGCTGCTATGAAATTATCCTGTATTTGTTGTTTACATAGTGTATGTTAGGGTTGATGGCAGAACAAAATACAACATGAAGGAAAAAGCACAATAGTTTCCTTAAAGACTGTCATATTTTGTCTTCCTTTATTCGTTACTGTGTAGAGAGCTGTTTTACTTTTACATAATTTTGATGGTAGCTTACTTGGAAAGAAACTGGTGCACATTACAAACATGGACAAAGGGTATGAGAGACTATTTGATTAGTTAGTAATATCATGAGGATTTACTTTTAAACCATGCGTAGGAACATTTGCTTGTTATCGGGAACTAGGTGAAAAGGAAGGAAACTGCCCCAAACGAATAACAAGAAAAAAGAAGCTGAACAAATATCTGTTATTTATTTCCAACCAATGACTGTCTTTATATCATACTTTTGTTCCTAGGGCGATAGGCGTATGTTCTTGAAAAGGTTTAGGAATTTCTTCATTGATGATTAGTGAATGTATGGAAGGAGACAATGTAGGTTTGTCAGGAAATGAAGGGTCATTCTAAAAGTTGTTTGGAACTTCTGTACTTCAGGAAAAAAATGTTAAAGATAAAATATCCATAGTTAACCTATTTTAGATGTAGAACTAATAACATGAAATATTATTCTATGTGTGTTAAGACTTCTGCTGTTCAATATTTCCTTCTATAGGACTTAAAACATGTAAAGATCATGCTGTGTTTTAGAACTTTTGCTGTTCAATATTTCCTTCAATGTTAAATTTATTAGCAAAGGTTTTTTATTTGTTTGTTTTTAATAATTATATGAAATTGTTATTTTTTATTTGATATCAACAATCAAGAACGTGGGAATTCCTATTAATGGATAGGAATCATAGGTTGGCACGAAGGAAAAAGTTGCTTTACTAATTGGGTTAGATGGTATTTCCCATGTCAATCTTTGTGGCACAATATTTTGACTTCTTAGTGTATAGATTATTCTTGAATTGTGGGATTCATATGAACTTGGGTTTTTCCTTAAAAAATAGAAATGGATCATTGTAGCTCTCTTTTCTAGTGGCGGGAATTTAATATTGATTGTTTAATAAAATTCTGAATTTCTCATGTTTGGTTGTGTTCATTGAAAACAACTTTTGAAAAAGGGTTGATCGTTATATCTTAGATTTTGGATCAACTTAAGGCTTATTGTTTTAACCTTTTCTTTTATCATTGGAAATGCAGACCTTGCTTGCAAAATTCTTTAGTCTCTCATACATAATAGTGGTATATTTTCCTAGATTGGCTTTAAAATATGAGCAAAAGAGAATTGAAAGTTAACATCTTTCCTCAATGGATCTTTCCTTTAAAACTTGACCTTCATGCGTTACGAGTACTTATTCACGGCGAAAAGGAGCTTTGGAGTAGCCTTAGTTTCTAATTATGGCCTATTGGCTCATTAAAGCGGCACATCATATGAGCTGGTTGAATTTATCATCATCAAAAGAATTAAACCTGAAGTAGGATACATTTTGGGAGCTAAAGGCATAATGTCACCGCCATTACTATGTAATATGAACTATCTTATTGAGGGCTTCTCTTATTTGAGAGGTATCAAAAGGAGGAACCTATTCCCTCTTATCTTTTCATTTTTGAACTTGGGACTTCTACTACCAACTCATACCTTGAATCCATAGGTTGGGACTACTATTTGGTATAATAGCTGCCTAGTTACATGTCCATGGGAGATGGAGTCCGCAAACTATTGTAATGCTTTCAATGAGATTTTCAATGGAGGCAAAATTATGATGTCATGTTCAAATGTAATGACGTGAGGGTTATATCAAAATTTTGATGGCACTATGAAAGTCAATGGACGTGTACCTTTTAGAAAGAAAAGTATTCAACTCCAAAAGGAAAAATGTTGAATAGGATGAAGGATATAAATATGAAAATTTGTCCTTACTAGACAATCACTCATTAAATAGAGCCAGTTCAAATAAACTCATTGGTGGTCCTATTGGTGTGCATCGAGAAAGAACTAAACATACAAATTCGCCAATTATGAGTTGAGCACTTACATCATTCAACCATGGATATGCTTAGCAAGGATCTTCGTATATGGTAAATAATATATCTCAAATTAAATGAAATCTTTAGGATAATCCAAATCAATTTATGCCAACTAGCGCTTACCCTCACATATGAAATGACACTTAGGATGTAAATCAAAACTTCTTTCCTTACCAAACTTACTCACCCTTGTAAAAGATTCTGCCATTTAATGTGGTTTTCCAAAATAATAAATGTTAATTCATGTTGGAGCGTGTATGAAGTTAGTCGGTGTTGAAAATGTGTGTGGCATTATTAGATTAGACTTTCCTCTTTAGCTGCTCAAGTGGCTAAGCTAATCATTTACTAGACGCCAAGCTTTTTATGTTGATCCTTCAAAATCTTCGAAAGTCACAATTCCAAACGTGGCCACATAATTGGGACACATGTTGGAGTTTTCGTGTTGGGGCTGTTGAGAACCATTTTTCTTTTTCTTTCTTTCTTTAATTTGTTGAGGGGATGCCCAAGTTGGGCATATGTTTGTCATTTACGTAGAGATTAGAGAATGTAAATGCTTTTAAGCTTCTCACTCCCTGCGCTCAGTTCACAATTTTGCAAAACCGAAATTCTCGGTTCGGTTTTTTGATGGTCACTGCACGGTCGGTAATTAGTTCACACCCCTGATTCTTGGAATTAGAAATCCACATTTGGTGAGATTGAATCCTTTAATAATAGTAAGGATGCAAAGGATTAGTAAGTTTAAACACTCTTGATGTATATAGGAGGGAGGAAGGAGAGGGAACCCCCCTCACTACAAACTAAAATACTCATATTCTCAATAATGATATAGCAAACATAGTTTGTAGGTCTCTTAGCGTTCTAATGTTGTGGGATTGAATCCTATCTTCTAGAAGAATGGGTGGCATCTAGTGATAAATTGGCACAAGCTACTATCATCAACTAACTGAGAAAAGGGGAATAAAAGAAGAGTAACCCATCTTTTCTGGTTCTTTGCAGTTTATGAGCATATACATGTTTAACATATAATGATAGATACTGTGATGCCATAAATGTTGAATTTTGGAAACCTGGCATGTCCATGGCTCACTACATTTTTTGTATTATTCTCCTCTAGAAGAGAGGTGTCTCAAATTGGGTTCTTATTTTCCATTATACTGTGATACTTTCTAGAAATTGCTGGTTAAATTTCTGTATCAACACCGATTTAGCTCAATAAGGAAAGGAAATCTGCTCACATAAGCACATAATTTTGTATGTTAAATAGGTTAGATAACTTAAAAAATTAGAATCTTTCCCGAGACATTGGACAAACTGGATTCTGTTTTGTGGTTGAATTCACAGTTCGAGTTTATCTATTTATTTAAAGAAATGGTAAATCTACTGTATTTACCGTCATAGTTTTTTTTTTATTTTAAAAGGAAAGAGTCTGGCACTTCTCGTCATTACCAATCTAAATGTGATTTGTATGCTTTTTATTATTTTGTGTTTTATGCTAGATATGCTTGTGTCTCCATTTTTATCATAAAATTAAATAAATATGGAGCTCCTTCTGATAGATGTTTGGTACTTTTCAGGTTATTCCAGATGAAAGATGGTTTTGTCCGTCTTGTTGCTGTGGCTTATGTGGCTCAAGATATTGTAGTAGTGATAACGACCAGTTTGCTAAAGTGTGCTCCCAGTGCAATCGTGCATGTGTGTTTGATTCTCAAGAATTCCTTACTTTAGTCATTTAGCGCTGTTTTTTTTCTTTCTTTCTACACGCTGACAATATTTAGAGCCTATTGTTTTGTTTTGTAGATCATGTGGATTGCTTGAGTAAAATAGGGCGTAATCCATCAGACAGTTTTTGCAGTGATGCTTGTCACAAGGTATTTGTCTTTTACTTTGTTTGGGCGAAGATGAGATGAGAGGGAGTGTGATTTAGATGTTACTTTAGTTTTGTCTTTGATAGTTTTTTCGTATTCTTTTTCTGTGTGGGAGCCCATCATATGATACTAAAATAGGATCGGGTTACCTTTACTGGTAAATTTGGGCATATTTGCATTTTTACTGTATCCCTATAGATTCTATATCTCTATTTATTTTGATCTTTCCTTTGATGTAATCGTACTAGAAAGTGTCCCCTCCATCCACAAATTTTATAAAAAGAAGTATAAGGGCACAAAAGTTTGTGATTTACTTCCTTGCACTGAGGATTTGAAGACTAATACAAGCAAAGATGAGATGTGGGAGTGAATATGATTTAGATGTTACTTTAGTTGTCTTTCATAGTTTTTCTCAATCTTTTTTCTGTGTGGGTTGGAGTGGTGGCATCTGTATTGACAACTTAATGTAATTTATGGGCCATGGTTTACCGTAGATGCTAAGCAGATTTACAAATATCAGCCAAGTTTGCTCAGATTTTGAGTATATGTTATAACTTTGCATGTTTTGGTGAGTGTGAGTGTGACTAAGACACCTATTGCCTCTCTCTCTCTCTCTCTCTCTCTCTCTCTCTCTCTCGCTCACACACACACACACACACAAATTATATTATGCATGTTTATACTACCATTGCTCCTTGTTGTGGTATCCATGTTGTAAGTATGGGGACTTTGAAACATATGGTATCATAATTGGTTCATTCTTGAGCTTGTGTGTCCCATTTGGATTGCCTTGTTTAAGTATCTCACATTGAAAGTGTGGAGTTTGAGTGAGCTTGGGACCTCCACTTAATAATAGCTCAAGCTTCTAGGTTGGAGAAAAGTTTAACACCCTTTATTTAATTCAATATAGATATGCAATTTTACTATACATTGGCTGTGTGCTTTGATGTTGTCGGACATATTTTTGTCTCCATTGTAAGGTTTTGATCCTGCAACATCTAGCATACTATTATGCATGATTGTCATTACCACGGTCCAGTATATACTATATAATTGAGTCTAGATACACAAATCTATTGTTTGTTTCTACAAGAGATGTTCTGTACATTGACTATTTTCATGCTATTAAATCAGAGTCTTGTTGCCATTCTAGTATGGTTATGACCCCAAGCAATTCATTTTCTTTTGCAGATATGTTCTCAACTTAATAGACTTTTGGGAATATCAAATCCTACTGGTGTGGATGGCCTAACTTGGACCTTATTGAGGTCATTGAAAAAGGATTGTGGCATTTCACGTGGTTCTAGGATTGATGCTTGCAAGAAGTTGGCTCGTGCTCTTCGTGTTATGCATGACTGTTTTGAACCTGTTGTTGAGCCTCATACCAAGCGGGATCTAGCTAGAGATGTTGTTTTTAGTTCAGTGTAAGGATCCTCTCGCTATAAATATTTGAAATCTATTTTGGAGGTACTACATTATCAATATTTCATTTATATATTGATATTGCCTGAAGATGTTTGCCTGGACTCTAGATATGCTGAGAATACATATTGCTTTAAGGCTCATCATAAATTCATACTGTTTTTTTTTAACTGCTCGCATGGAGTATGAAATACTCATTCCATCCCAATTTGAGTCTTGGTTTCTAGTTTGGGAAATATTAAAAAGTTAGTTAATGTTGTACATTTACTCTTCTATCATAATCCCGTAGTCATGTGTTGCAACAAGCTTAAGGGATACTAACTAATTTAGTGTGGGGATATTATTGCTAGTTTTATGCAAGACTAACTTTCAAAAGAGTAAAGACTAAAGAGGACACAGTTTTGGACAAAAATAGAAGCGAAACAGGACACTCATAATGGGACAGAGGGATATATTTAAGAACAGTGATGCTAGTTAGAAGTGAACAGTGATGCTAGTTGGTTGAGTAGAGTTTTTTAAATAGCATGAGTTAAAATATATTTATTTTCCATAAACCAGCTTCTGCTTTTGCGTCTACTTGGGCTTCAGCTTTTACAAATATGATGAATTTTGAATTTTACCACACATCTCTAGCAGTGTAGCTTCTGTTCTTTTAAAGCTGATGGAGAAGCCTGGCCAAACAGGCACTAAGAATTATGAGCCAAGATTGGTTCTAAGTAATGTTATTCATTATGTTTTTTTGCCCCTAATACTTTTCACATGTTAATCATAACTAAAACATGCACTAACAGTGAAGATTTCACACCTGATTTGATAATGTTCATGTATTTTTCGTTGCGGCATATAAGTTGGAGGAAATCTGAGAAAATTAAAGAAGGGGTAGGAAGGATGGTCAAAACTTTTTGGTATGAGATGGGAACATCTGAGCTTTACATAACAGAAAGGCTTAAACAATCTAGTCTTTTGGTGCCTCGTTGGGAACTTAGGATAAAACGATGCACCAAACCTATGGGGTATGTTGTTTGTGACAGTTAATATGTGCAACAGTGATGTACAGCAACTTATTTAGATCTGCCATGATGGCATGTTATGGTAGTTTATACTGCAGCATAGAAAGAGGGAGATGGAAATGAGAACTTATGGGTGGGGAAGGGGGGTTCAAAATTGTTGAATTCATTACAATTTGAGCAATGGTTGGAGTTGTAAAGATAATTAGTCTCTATTATATTGTTCTATATCTTTGCCAAGTCAGAAAGTCATGAGCATTGTTTTCATGTCCTCTGCTTTGCAGTTCAAAGCTGAAACGATTGGATTTTCGTGGATTTTACGTAATGGTTTTGCAGAAAGGTGATGAATTTGTGTGTGTGGCCACAGTGAGGTAATTGTCATTAGATATGTATCATCCCCGCTTTTCATTACTCTATTCTTTTGGGGTTTTGTATCTGAACAACCTTTCTTTTTGCGTTACTTTTGCCTTTCAGGATTCATGGACAAACTGCTGCAGAGATGCCTCTAATTGCTACCGATTTCAAATATCGCCGGCAGGGTATGTGTCGGGTTCTTATGCATGAGCTGGAGAAGGTACTTATCCTTATCATTTCTTCTTTATTAGTATTTTGTTGTTGTTGTTGTTGTTGGGCAGAGTTGTAGATTTTGTAAATGTGGAGGCTTGAGTCTCTTATTATCTGAAAGTTGATTTGTGTAATAACCGTGACTTGCAGTTGCTGACGCAAATAGGCGTCAACAGACTAGTTTTGCCAGCTATATCTCAGCTGAGGGAAACATGGGAAACTTCCTTTGGCTTTTCAGAGATGCCTCCTTCCGAAAGGTTAAAGCTCTTGAGTTATCCATTTTTGGCCTTTCAAGGGACGGTGATGTTTCAGAAGTTTCTCGGCGATTCTAGAATAGGAAATGAAAGAAAGGGTACCTACTACATAACCTCTTCCATTATGTTGAGGCATCTTTCGCCATTATGTTTTCCTTTTTTAAACGCCTTTTCTTTGTTGTAGCTCGCCGCGGAGGTCCTCAAGTGCTTGAGGGAAGTACATCAACTGTACCCCAGGTAATGTTTATGCAATTATAATTATTATCCGTATTTACATATTCTAAATTGGTACCTATTGACTTTCCCGAAAATGTTAGTTATAATTTTCTTTAGCTGAATTATGCAGGAGCATAATTCGGGACGTGATAATGAGAACAGGTTCTGTGGTTCATGTTACAAGCGCAAACCGAAAACTAGAAGTTTTGGTAAAGAAAATATTCTGGACTGTTGTGTGGAGGATAATGTGGAAAGATACGAGTATGTGTACAAGCGGAGACGGATACTGGCAAACAGAGACTCATGCAAGGGTGGTTAGTTTCTGCTACAACTTGATAGAACTAATGCGGTTCTAATTCATTTTCTGACTAAATATTCAATACTCTAACCTGTAAAGTTCTCACATTATTTTCATTTTTGAATACTTTTTGCCTGATGCAAGCCTGTAAACACACAATTATTGGATTTCATTTTACTAATTCCTGTTGATTTAATCCGAAAAGAAAGCTCCTTAGCAATTATAATTTTCATTTGTGAAATAGAATATTAATTGTTTTTTGAGAATGGATTTTTTTTCTGCATTTGTCTTCCTTTGAACATAGTGCAGAATCTTGGACTACTGTATATGTGAACCGATGTAAGCATATATTTGAAATTAGCTTGTGAACATATGTATGTGAAATGTGAATCAATTGGACAAAAGACTCACAAGCATGTGGGTTTGTCACTTCTCAATGATGGGACACCACCAGTCTCTTAGGTTTGGTCAGGATTGAATTTTGACCTCTTTTTACTTTTTTCTTAAAAGTATAACTTTATCCCCTAATAGGTGAAGTGTTGTTGACTGAAAGAATTCTTCTTCTCTAGGCGTCTTAGGGGTAGATTTCATCATGAGACATACTTCTATAATTGTCATATCACTTATATGGGTATTGATTTGTGATTATTTTCATGATACATGTATAGTCTTGTTGTCCTGATTTGAGTTTATAGTGGTTGATGCCCTAGGGTAATGCTGGCCCCCGCTCCGGAGTTTAGAGCACCGACCAATTCTCTCTATTCGGGACAATTGGTATGAGAGCCATGTTTGGGAGTGTAGCGGATCATTGTGGAGCATGTGGCAGATGCGGATGGTTCTTGTTAGCATTCATCTTTTGGATAATTTATGAAAAGAGATATGAGGTCAAGTATAGTTATGAAAATTGATAGGTTGATAGGAGAGTTTATGCGAAAATAGACATTGAGGGCTTGTTATTGTTGTAAATAGGACATGTGTAGAACGTGACTAGAAGTCTCATCATGAAATGTGCACTAACGTACGTAAGATCTTTGGGACAAAAATCTGGAAGTCACTAGATTGGGTAGATTTAGTGCTACAAGTAGTGTAGGACATTCGCTGATTTGCATTGTCAGTTCAAAATCTAGTAATCACCAAATACTTCTAAATAAGATTGAATATGGCTTCTTTCAATAAAAAAAAAAGATTGAACATGGCTAAAACAAATGTCATAATGATTTCTCAAATCTACTAAGATTCAAAGCAAATAAATACAAGATAGAAACATGAATGGGAGATCCTATAAGACTAGGAATTCATGGGCATGATTTGAGTTTTTAAGGATTATGTGCATTTTCATTTTGCTAAATTGAAGAAGCAACAAGAGAAATCTATTATACATGTGAATCCTCTTTATCTTTTTCCTATCCGGGAACATAGGAAGGAATAGACTCTCCCATGCACGTCCTCCACGATGAGGTGTCTTTCATTTTTTGATCGAGGTTAACATATCTGATTTTGAAGTCGTTCCAAACATAATTAACTAGTACATTCATTTCACTACAAAAAAACTGTTTATTAGCGACGGAATTTTCCGTCGTAAATACACCAAAATCCGTCGCTAATAAGCATCTGCGACGGACATGCAACGGATTGAATTCCGTCACTAAAAAACTCGTCGCAGATGGTTAGGGACGGATTTAGTGATGGCTGATCAGCCACGAAAATTAGCTACGAAATTTCCGTTGCTGATTTCCATAGCTGATTAATTAATAATTTAATTATTAAAAAATA
>JAYMTA010001982.1:0-17983 GCA_036897625.1 Pelargonium cotyledonis | reverse complement strand
TGGCCACATGACTAAGACGGTGCCTAGAATTGCATCACTGGATTCATCATCAAATAACTGACGAATTTTAGTCTCGTTCCATATAATAATAAGATGTATTTAAATTTTCTTATAATTGATATCTTTCAATTAAATACAACACGAAGAGTGGGAACACTCCATAAACCACCCTAGGGCCGAACTAACTAAAGAAAAGAATCACCCCACTTAGTAGAAAAAAGAAATTGTGAGATGGTATATTAATACTAATTAAACACTTACACTAACCTATTTGGTAGTACTCTCACTCTACTTAGAAGTTTAGATAAGACATAATACATAAATCTAATGACATCTAAGAAAGATAATAAATTGACCCAAACAACACCACAACACTTCGCATAATCCATGAAAATAAAAAGGTATAGGGAAGCCACACGATGGAAAATGAGGCCATGTTGCAGCGCCCTATGAAATCTGATGGATAAAAGGCTGTGGTAAGCAACGTGCCGCAATGCTCCACATAGTTTAAGGGTAAATAGGATTGGGCAATGTTATGTAGCACCAAATCTGCATGCTAGACAAGGAAGCCAAGGTGCAATGTCGTATCGCACGTCTAGGTCAGGAGGCGTACACGCATGGTTGAAGCATCGCGCGCCTCGCTCACCCACACCCCCTCACACCTTCCACGCCCACATGGTTGTGCACACATCCTTGGGGAGTTTACACTATTGTGGCTTAAGAACTATAATCCATTCGTGATAACATGGAGTGTCCAGGATGATTCACGTCAATCTCTATTATCATACTATTAGCTGTCAAAAGTCATGTGTTCATTATACATTTATAGTATCTCAAGGTTCATTCTACTATACTTGGTAGGCAAGGGGAAACCCTAGATCTTGGTCAGGAACTTGGGAAAGGTAAGCTTAGGAACCCCTCATGAGCTCATGTGATGTTATCATCGACCTATCGCATGGCATCACACCATTAGTAATGTTTGCGAGTGTAAATACTTTATCTTTGGTAAGAGAACTTAACATTTTCTCTAACTTAATTGTATCTAGAATTAGTAGTGTTTGAAATTTTAAAGATAACTTTCTCATTCTCACACCAATATGGTTTCTCAAATACACGCTTGAGTTTCTACTTGACGAAGTGTTTCAGCGCGTGATTTAATTGCTTGGTTCAATTAAAGACCAATATTTTTTAACTTTGACTTAATTCATTTTATGACGCTTACCTTAACACATGGATAAAAAAACACAAATTGACAAGATGTGTGAAGTTAATCTATGTACTAAATGTTATCCCTAACAAAATTTCATATCAAATTAAGGGTTTATTTTACATCTTTTTCCTACAAAATCATGGAAAATGAGTGAGATAGCCATAAAGTTATAAGAAGACATGTATTTGCTACAACCCAATATTGTAGCAATTTTGTAGTAGTCTTGTAGGAAACACTTTTCCTACAAATTTGCTACACATTTGCAATAATATAGCGTCCTAACAAATATTCCCGTCGCAATATTCAAGTTGTGGTTAACTTTTAGGAAACTTGTCGCACATGCTCGAGGTGAATTTCCACGAGATGAATTTTTTTCTATAATCTTCCATAGAATGATTAAGCAACCAAGTAGAGAGGGACGCTAATATAGTTTCAAAACTTTGTTAGTTTTATTAATTTAATAGCAATTTCTTAAACCCTAAACCTTAACCGTGTAGTAGCATACATTAATCATGTGCGTTTCCTTTGGCTGGTTACGTGTGGCAGTTGTAATATTCCATACCTATCTACTATTGAAGACCCCTACATATCTTGTGCCCAAACAACCATATTTGCCATGAAAAACATATACAAGTACTGTACCCTTTGATTACAAGATCTACTTTGTTGATAAACAAGCAAATGTATTCAATGATCGATCATCATTATTGCTAATGTGAAAACAGTACAATTACAATTATATATATATATAAAGATTTTCCATTGTCAAAAGTAAACTCTAACTATACATCACAATCCATCAAACCATGCAGAATAATCTATTTCAAATTAACCCGCCTACTCGTTTGGACTTTTCACCATTATTTATGATCAGTCTCTCAAATATATATGACCCATTAATGCATTCCATTGACACAAATAAAGTCTTCATGGAAAATTATGGGCAAAAGGTACACAATTACACATACAAGTAGAGATGTAAATATGTGCATCTATGTCTTGTTTGTGTTGTGCTAAAGGTTTATTAGTGTGCAACACAATTTAACACAAACATGAAACGTTTAGTAATTGTGTGTTGCACAATCCAATAAGAATACGACACGTTTATGAACATAAGATAGGATCGTGACACATTTAATACGATAACTAAATAATATGTGTTAACACGACATGATTGACACGAATGGAATCCAACACATTCTGCAGAATACAATCAGCACATTAATTTGACACGACTCAACTCAACTATATATTGTGACACGTTAGTATGATTTATTTACAATTATATCCTTGATAAGTGGGTGTGTTAAGAGTGTCACAACACGATTAATTGATCGTGCGTACATATTTTAGAGGTCCAACACGAACACGACACGATCACTATATGTGCGAGATTAAACGTACAAGTTTTATGTCGTGTGTCGAATTACGATACGATTTGTCAGCTCTACATACAAGTAGGTCAGAAACTACAATATTTCTAGGAGAAAATAAAGCAGCCAATATAAAGTGCAACATTTGTAACTTTTTAAGTTTAAACTAGTACCAAATCTCTGTTACTCTCAAAGAATCAAAACGAAAAAACTCTTTGTTCCACTAAATTTTGCCAAGCCTCCCCAAGACTATGATGAAGTTTTCTCTTCAGCATCGATCATTGTCAAAGTGGGACCAAGAAGGAATCAAGAACATTGAAAAACAACTTTTTTGCGAGCTCCACAAGGCAGGGAGAGAAAGATTTATGGATATATGTATGTATGTATATAGATTTGATATATAGAAAAGACAACTTTGAAATTATGACACCAAACACCCACTTTTCCGGACATTTTCTTCCCCACATTTTCCACTTTTGGTATTGCGTGGGATAACACAAACCCATATTTCAATTCGATGAGTTTCGAGAGTTATCTCCCAATTGGATATATAGGAGTTAATGGCAACATGTGTGTATATATGTTGTACGTACATTTTATTGTGGGTTTTATTATGTGCCCATTTATCTATAAGTCTGACAAGTTTGACACCATATATTGTACGTTTATGAGGTATTATTGATAGAGATTTCAACACAAGTTTCATATATGGGTGCTTGGTAGTGGGTGGTGTGGTCGCCATGCATGCAACAAAGCAAGACCACATAACAAGTTTAGTAGTGCCATTGGCTTTATCCTCAGTTTGGTCATTTCCAACCTTTTTGAAGCTTCCAAGGGTGGAAATGAAGGCTGGATTAGACCTTGTTCTTTGTCGTTTCATTTGGTTGGATATGATTATGTAGAAGAATACACATTTTTGTATTTATTTGGGCATTGTATGTGTGGTGGAGGCGGGGGAATATGGGATAACTATGAAGCAGAAGAAGGGGAATTGACAAAAAAATAAAGAAATGAATAATTGATGTTATTCAAAAAGTTATAAGTAGCATAAAGAATGACATAGCGACACATGACGACCAAAATGTCACACAAGCAACTCATATTGATTCTGAAAGTCTGCGCCCGACCTGAGACTTGAAATGACCCAAGACAATTATTTTATTCACTTGGAGTCCCCAAACATCACCAAGATGATTCGATGTACAAGAGGGAACTCCCAAAAGTCACTAAAAGAAAAAAAGTCGCGCCACAGCATAAATGTCGCGGCATGATCATGCTTGTCGGCGATAAGTGCGGCCTAAAACAGACCAATGATGCAGCATGCATTCCCTATGTCGCGACATGCCCGTCTTCCCCGTCGCGAAGGCCCAATCGTGACCTAAGTGGTCCAAAATTATTCTAAAGTGTTTTCCATGAATTCGGAAACCTTTAGGTTTCTTTTCGGGCTAGTGGGAAGCATAGGCATCCTGGACGAAGCGAGAACCTCGAGAGCTCCCCTTCGGGCCAGCGGAAGCATAAGAATCCTGGACAAAGCGATTAAGTGCTCCCTTTCGGATAAACGGAAAGCATGAGCATCCCAAACGATGCAAGAACCTCAGGAGCTCCCTTTCAAGTCAATGGGAAACATAGGCATCCCAGACAAAGCGAGAACTACAAGAACTTCTTGGAGGGAAAGATGCTCCCAAGGCTAGGGGGAACACTCCAAGTGCATCATGGATACCAACGCAAAGCACGATCTCCCACGAAGCACACGCTCCCGCTAGAAAGGAGCACATGTGGTGGCATGGAGAAACCCATGTTGTTGCATCAACGTGTCCCACCTTAACAAAGCATGTTACGTGCACTTGACACTCATCAGTCGATCCTCCTCAACCCCAGAAGTTACTCAACGATTCAACACACTTCCATAAGACTCTTGCAAGGCCATCGCCTCACTGAACCACCTTTGACAGGCTCCAACAAGCTACAACAATATCAACACTCCCCAACCCTCAAGACGCTACCCCGCGTGACAGAGGCTCCTAAGGGTTTCAGCGAGCTACCCCAACATGTGAGAGATGAATGGAGACATGCGACACTCCCGACACGCATGAGCAATGCATTCGGGGAGTAGGAGACCCAAGTCAACAATGGGCCTAGACGTGGGTCACACACGTTCAACGATCAATCGCACGCTGACATATGACACTAGTTAGTAAGATGGGGATCTGGACATTTTCACTCTCTAGAGAATTCGCTTATCTCTCTATCTTTCTTTCTCTAAAAAGATCTCAAGAATATTTGTGTATTCTAGTAAAGACTTACTCTTATGACTGAGGCGGCGTCCCAAAAACATCACCCCAGGTAAAAGGAATATACAACCATGACATGCGACATGATGATCTGATTGATTGTCAAAAATGGGGTCAATCGAGGGTCTATGTCTTGCATGCCTCCAAGTGTTTTATTAATGAGTTCTTGATCGAGTTTGATGATGTCTTTCTTGATAAAAAAAATTAATGTTTTTCAATCATGCAATAATAATACAATTGTATGGATGAATATTTTTTTCATATTCAACACTAACATTCATTTAATTTAGAGTAATAAATGTAAGTGATTTTATTAATCAATATCTTTCAAGTTTATTAATTTAGTTTACGCATAATACAATGTGTATAACGCATGAGACTTAAACTAATTTTACAAAAAAATTTTGTGTTTACGGTGGACGGTAAATCATTTTAAGTTCACCATAAAATAAAATGCGTTATCATATCTCAATAATAAAGATATTATTTTATGCACAAGTTTTAAATAATATCTGTGACAAATAAACATAGATCTGGCCGGCCAAATATGATCTCAGGTCGAAAAGAAAACATAGACACCATTAATTTGGAGAATTTAAAAGGAGAAGGTGAAGATGACAGATGAGACATGAGACATGAGACATGAGACATGAGACATGAGACATGAGACATGAGACATGACCAAAACCAAAAGAAGCTAAGTGGGACCAGGGACCTAAGCCTGACCCACTTTTTGTTGAGGATCTTCAACAAATGCAAACATGTGGTCCATGCATGGCCCATATTATTTTACTTTCAGTCATCAAAACCAACATACATGCAACACAAAAAATAAAAAAAATAAACAGAGTTAATATTATTTTTCACTTATTTTTTTCTTAATTTATATATACATATATGCAAATAATTCATTTCCAATTTGCCAAAGGTAATCAATCAATATTCAATTCAAGACAATTTAGTAGCCAATGGAATGGGGTTAATTTTAGGTGTGTTTCTTTAGATTTGAATACCAACCATAAAATATATCAAAATATCAGTGTCTTTCCATCAATTTCTGTGAAAAGCTTGACTCTAGCCATTTGAGAAACTATCCAATAATCACAAGTTGCAAGCACTTATTGAGGCAATTCTTTTTGTGTTGGTGATCAACAAGGTTTTGCTCACTTCTGAAATAATATTCACAGTAGAACACAAACAGATCTTTCACCCATCCCTAGCTACTTGCAACATATTTTGCTTTCAAATGCATTATATTACTTGCATGCAAGACAGCTAATTAATCACTCACATGCAATCATGCAAAGTGACATATTGATATATACTACACATGCTAAGCTATTTACATAAATTAGATTCATCACATATGTTTTCTCACAAAAGGGGACTTTAATCCCGTACTCATCTATGCGTACGAAAGCATTTACGACAGACTATTTTGTCAAAATTTACATTTGATGTTTTTTGATATATGATTCTCAAAAACATGCCGTTTCTTGCCAATATTGTGTCTGGTGATTGTAAAATACCGATAAAATGTATTGTCTTAATTTTGTTGGGATATTGCAACAAACTAGAGTCCGTTGCAATTGAACTATTTTCTAGCAGTGATACAAACCCTAACACTTTTCATGATTTTTTTCTTTGGTTTTGAGTATAGTTTTTTAGATGAATGATGAATCCATTTGTTTGTGTTTTATATTCTGAAGTATTTCACATATATATGATAAGTTAGATACAAACTTTTAAGAGCAAATTAACAATAATATTCATATTTAGTTACTGATGGTATCATACAGATACATTAATTGTTATGGTTGGTGTGATTTGTTAGGGATGGTCAGTGATATGGTAGCTGCAAGGCAGCAACAAGAAGAAATGCCAAAAGCATATATACATGTCGGAGTAGCCAATTCATGTCATGGCTGACTCTAGGAACCAGAAAAAAGATACTTTCTCCATAGCAAGTCACCATTTATTAGGTTCACAGTACAAAGTACATACCATTCTCAAGTTCACATTGGTTTACAATAAAACATGTAACGTCTCATTATATCTTTTTATTTACCAGTTGAGCTACACAACAAGAGTAACTCTTTTCTATAAACTCAAATAACTCATCTCATACCGCATGCAGATAGACTCGAACCTAGCTAAAACCTTTAAGAAAATCCGAAACGCTTAACCGCTTGGCCCAATCTGTTTTTCCAACGTCTCTATTTTTGTTAGAAAATGAGTGTCCATTTTACTTTAAAAACATATTATAGGGTTAAAAAGAATACCTCAATTTGAGACTATTAGTTCAAATCATATTAGATTTGTTAGAAAACTTAATTGCACAAACAAATATTGGAGTACATAAATAAGTGCACACATGCACATTTCTATATATATGTGGAGAAAATATGGCTACTTGTCAATCACTTCCTCAAACATTTTAAATGAAATATTGGTACTCAAACACACAATTATGAAAATTTAATTCAAAGTATACAATTACTATCATATTTATCCGTGCATCGCACGGGATTCAGCTTGGTTTCTATATATATATGTGGAGAAAATAGGGCTACTTGTCAACTATCTGTGTACAAGTATAGAATGGGTTATGCACTTATTGCTCTCTACTTTAAGTACAAAATGTAGTCTCCCCAACCTCACGGTTCAGCCTCTCATTATTCTTTTAGTTTCCTGCGTGTATATGAAACAATGGGTGCGACCATTTTGTAATGTGATAGCTCTTGGTTTATCAACGGTAAATTTAAAACTTGCAAAACAATTAATGGAGATAGACACGAGGTCAAGGTTTGGACTTGACATGAAACAACATGGACATTTTGTACATTAAATGAACCAAAAGTGATCATAATATTTGCACCTAATAACAACAAAAGAACAAATGTGAAAAAGGGTCCCGTATTTTCAAACAACAGATATGAGGGAGGGTCAATTGAGAAAATCAGCACCGTCAATATTATTTTCCACAATTCAAATGTCGGACCAGTGTCACTGTCTGCACTCCCTATTTCCCTACATTTCACAACACTCAACACTCCTATATATATGCTCATCTTAACGTACTCCACATTATTCATCAGCTTCTGTGAATATCTCAGAATCTTCCTTAAATTCATATATGCAAATGTTGTCTACCATAGTAAGTTCCGAATCTCATGGCCAAGACTCGTCCTACTTCTTGGGGTGGCAAGAGTACGAGAACAATCCTTATCATCCTCTTCGCAACCCCAACGGTATCATTCAAATGGGTCTTGCTGAGAATCAGGTACTGCTTGCCCTACTGAGTGTTCGTTACTATCGTAAATGAAACAATTAGCTTGTTGAGTTTATGTATCTTGCTTTTTCATTAATTAATGCGTCCACCAATGTCTACATTTCCACTATTGTATATAACACGAAATTGTTACATGACTATTTTGAAAATAATGGGGTTCACAATTAATAATGTTGTTGACTTATTGTTGCAGCTCTCCTTCGACCTCCTGGAAACGTGGCTTGCAAGCAACCCGGAAGTTCTGGGGCTGAAGAGGAACGGTGTATCTGTATTCAAAGAGCTTGCTCTCTTCCAAGACTATCATGGCTTGCCTGCTTTTAAGAACGTAATAAAATAAATCTTAATTTTTATTCATTATTGTCACAATAATTTGAAAACGCGTATAATTTGTGAGTCAGTGGATGTTGCGTAGTTGTTTGTATTATTGACATCAAATTGAGGTTGGAATGTACGTACGTATGCAGGAAATGGTGGAGTTCATGTCTGCACTAAGAGGGAAGAAAGTGAAATTCGACTCAAACAACCTTGTACTCACTGCCGGTTCGACCTCAGCCAATGAGACACTCGTGTTTTGTCTAGCTCAACCCGGCGATGCTTTTCTTCTTCCCATGCCATACTATCCCGGGTAATCAATCGACCATTTCTATAAGGTCGCAATTTTAAGTAGCATCACTGTTATTTTTTGACATAAAACATTTTCATAGTCAGTTTACACTATTTACTTAATCCACGACACAATATATGTACCTTTCAAAATCATTGAAATTAAGAATGTTTATATAATTCCTCACGTTTTGTGTGTGTGTGTGTGTGTGTGTGTCAGGTTTGATAGAGATTTGAAATGGCGTACGAGAGTTGAAATCGTTCCCATCCATTGCTCGAGCTCGAATAATTTCCGAATCACTCCATGTGCACTAGAAGAAGCTTACAACCGAGCTCGAAAACTAGGTTTTAACGTGAAAGGAGTGCTCATCACCAACCCTTCGAACCCGTTAGGCACCTCCATGCAGCGGGACGAGCTGAACCACCTCCTCGACTTCGCGGTGGCAAAAACCATACACATCGTGAGCGACGAGATCTACTCGGGAACGGTCTTCTCGTCTCCGGAGTTCATCAGCATCTCCGAGGCCTTGCTGGACAGAAACCTTAAAGACGTCACCGAAATGTGGGACCGCGTCCACGTCGTCTACAGCCTCTCAAAGGACCTCGGGCTCCCGGGTTTCCGGGTCGGGATGATATACTCGACCAACAAACTAGTGGTCGCCGCCGCCACCAAGATGTCGAGCTTCGGGCTCATCTCGTCGCAGACTCAGTACCTGCTGGCCCGCATGCTCGGAGACAGGAAGTTCACGGCGAGCCACGGGGGGAAGGACCGGAGGGGGCTGAGGGAGAGGAAGGAGGCAATGGTATCGGGGCTCCGGAGCGCGGGGATCGGGTGCTTGGACAGCAATGCGGGTCTGTTTTGCTGGGTGGACATGAGGCACTTGCTGAGGTCCGACACGTTCGAGGCGGAGAAGGAGTTGTGGGTCAAGATTGTCCGGGAGGTTGGGCTGAATATTTCTCCCGGAGCGTCGTGCCACTGCTCGGAGCCGGGGTGGTTTCGGATTTGCTTCGCGAACATGTCGGAGGAGACGCTGGAGGTGGCCATGAAACGCCTCAAGAACTTTGTGGAGTCGAGAAACGGCACGAGGAGGAGGGTTAGGTCGTTGTCACTGCCGAAGTGGGTTTTCAAGTTGTCTTTTTGTGATCGTGAATTGTCGTCGGATCGTTAATTAGGTTAGGCTTGTGTCACATCATGTTGCTTAATTCTCTTGACTTTTTTACTTTTTATTTTTATTATTAAAATAACTAACATATATGTAACAGAATTTGTAAATCCAAAGCCTTTGTGATGAATCCATGAGTTTGTGGTTTTTAGCCCTTAGCACATGTTATTTCTATCTAAGCCATGTGCTATATCTATGGATTAGCTATTGAGTATTAGTTTGATATAGTTATATTATATGTCTTATTTATTGTTAATAACTTAATTTAGTATGATTGTTTTCTTAAGAAGTTGCATTAAAATGGTACGTGAATGAAACATTTTTTTTTTTTTTTTTTTTTGAAAGTGTACGTGAATGAAACTTAATTATTGGGTGCTTTTGGGATCTGGTATGGCTATACCCTATACCGGCAGACAAGGGAATAGGCGACATGAGACAATACTAAAGAAAATTAATATTACACAATTTTTCTACGTAAATGTGTGAACGGAGTTTAGAAAATGTGCCAACTAATTCTTATTAATTTTAACATACTATAACACTCAATTGTTGTAGCTCACATGTACAACAAGCTCTTCATATCATGTGGAAATCATCTAATATTCGGTAAGTGATTTTTTTCCCGCTATTTCCAACACTCTCTCTTGATCGAAAATCACATACCCCAACTTCCCGGGCAAATCCTATGTTTTGCATTATGTCTTTTGTGCCACTTGTCTAGTCTCATGTTTGGCAATTTCATTATCAATTCTACACTTGAGTGATACCGAGTAAGTGATTTTTGATCACTAGTTCAATTCAGACATGCAAAACACTTCCGAAAGAGAAACAAAAAGAATACAACAAAATAGTCTCAACTCAAAGTTTATATGTCATTTTCAATCAACAAAGCGAAATACAAACAGTAAACTGGAATGAAAATCATCACAAACTGCTTCTAGAATGGTTCTTTGAAATGGGAAAACAATCAACAAAAGAACATGGGGATGGAGGATGAATCGGTACAAAACATTCCACATTGTAACATGTTACAATTACTCTCCGGCCTATAGGTGGTTAGCGGCGTGCATCACCTACGCTCATCTGATTGACCATCACTCCATCAAGACGTACGAATAACATCTATGACACCACTCTTAGTCTCGTCAAATTTTGTGAGAACCTATGGGTTAGAAATGAGATCGGTCTATTAATATTTTAAAGAGTGTTAAAACCAACCAAACCATCTATAACCAAATTTATTTATATAAAAAAATGTATAGGTTGTTACACCAACTCTAATGATTTTGACTGGTTTTAAAGATACAATTGAAAAAGTTTTAAATCTCTAAAATCGGTAGGCGGTAGCTATAATTTGAATTAGTCTTCACATTTAACCCAAAATAAATAAAAATGGTCCCATAAGATAAGGCCCATATGGTGCAGTGGGGTCATCAATCTTAAGCCCAGCCCATTAAAGTAGTTGAGCATGTCGACTCTACACAGCCGACACGGCTTGTATCATATCATTATTATGCAATGGAGTGATCTAGAAAAAGCAGTTGCATGAGGTAGGGTTGAAGGCGCGATACACCTCAACATTTCAAATATTCAAAGATAAGCCACCATTTATTATTAGTAAATGAAAGAAAGAAAATAGGAACTGCAGCAACAGTGACAGTTCCCAGTTACAATGACAGTTGGGCCGAACACGGTGTCTTCGACCTCTCGACCCTTCTGTTATCCACGTGGCGCCCCCGCCGATCCCGCGGGTCTCCTCTCATGCTCAATCGGTTGGCGCCACGTGGCATGTTTCTTCCCACCACCACCGCTCCGAACAAATACCGCGCGTGTTTCGTTTTGGTCTCCAAATGAACACCAAATTCTATTCGTTTAAGCTTTTTGCCCCAATTGCCATTTCTATTTCTCTCCCTCTCCCTCTCCCTCTCCATCTCTCCTTCTCTCCCACCAATTCTCCTTAGGGTTTCGAGTTTCTGCTCCTTCTTCGTTGCTTGGTTTGGAATTCAATCCAACACACCTATCTCGCCGTCGCGGTTCCTGTGGAGTCGAAGGGACGGAGAAAAATTCGCTCTGGCGTACAAGTTTTTTCTCCGGAATATCGGTTTCCGAGGAACCGTTTCTTCGTAATTCTTCCCCGTTTGTTTCTCAAGGTGCTGCTCTGTTCTTCAACTCCTATTTCTTTTTCCTCAATTCTGAATCCGCGTTTTTCGCTTTTTGGTCGTTGGATTGATTTTCTCTTCGTATCTCTATTATTATGATTATTGAAAATGAATCGTCGTTAGGTGAACTAGTTGTTCAAGTTTCTGGTTAGTGATAGGGAGGGGAGGGTTGTATAATGTAAACATGATGGATTGTAAATGATGAGATGAATTAGGGAGGCGTGAGTGATAAGTTTGTGAGGAACCGATTTGGAATTGTGTGTTTTGTAAGTTGTGGTTTATTATTAATTGAGCATCCTTTGTTCATATGGATATGATCTTAATGTGTTGCAATGTCTGTAATTTTTGGCAGTGAGATGCGCATAGTGTGTTGAAATGAAAGTTGCTGCTCTTCTTACTTCCGCTGGAATCAACATAGGCACTTGTGTGCTGCTTTTTTCACTATATTCCATACTAAGAAAACAACCTAGCAATGTAAGTGTATACTTTGGGCGGAGGCTTGCTGTAATTACTGAGAAGCGCAAGCAAGGGTTCGGCGGCATTGAGAGATTAGTTCCGTCTGCTAGCTGGATTTTGAAGGCATGGGAAATGTCTGAGGTAGAATTGTTGTCTGTTGGAGGATTGGACGCTGTTGTCTTTTGCAGGGCAATTGTTTTCAGGTGATTAAACCTTAACCAAAATCTATTGACAGTGGGAATTATAGCGTTTCATAAATCAGGGACTTCTAAAAGACTTAGTTCTAAGATCTTATTAATATTTTGGGTTCATTACTTCTAAAGCTTGTTACAGTATCTGACTCTAAATTATTGATGTCATTGATTTCCAATTTTCTTACTTAGATTCTCCATGGAACTCTTCAGTTTCTTTTTTTGCTTATCAACTTTTACGTACTGAAGGTGTTTATTGTTTTTCTCAGTATTCAGATCTTCTCCATTGCTGCTGCTCTTTGCCTTTTCTTTGTGCTCCCGGTGAATTATTATGGGAAAGAGATGAATCACACATGGAGAGCAGCGTCAGAGTCGCTTGATGTATTTACAATTGCGAATGTTGAAGAAGGATCAAAATGGTGTGAGATATTATATACTTGTGGATTAGATATTTTATTTAACTGCACTCATTTATTGTTCTAAATAGTACCCAGTGTCCACATGTTTAAATTTTGATACCGAGAAGTAAAATGTTGACAAAGTAGAGATGATTTAAAGCAAAATTTGGATGTGATGTTTCCTCTTTTTTTTGTTATGAGATTATCTAGAACTCTGCAGAAATATTTTCCTAACCTGTGCTTTTCCAATAAGTGGACTTCTTTTTATAAAAATTATCCATCCTCCCCTCTTCCTGATAACGAGAGAATAGAATTTGTCCAAGTTGATGAAAATACAATTTTAAATGTTGCTGCTCTGTTGATTTTTGTTTCTTGTAAAGCATTTTCTTGTTTAATATTTGTCGTTTCAGATTTTGTGTTCGCTGCATACAAAGTTATATAGTCTGAATTTGCTAACATTATCATATAACCAAAAATGGGTACTCATTAACCTTTTTTCGTTCATGTTTTTCAGGCTTTGGGTTCATTGTCTTGCCTTATATATCATAACCATGTCAGCTTGCGTTCTTCTTTACTTTGTAAGGATGTAGAACCCAATTTATTAATTTTAGAGTTCTATTTTCCATTCGAAGGTTCTAGCAACCCACCTTAAAATTTTGAAAAACTGATAATGTCCAACCATTTTCATTTTCCTATTTAGAACTACAAAAGCATCACTTCTATGAGACTAGCTTACATTACTGGTTCTCCTCCAAATCCTAGCCACTTTGCTGTTCTTGTCCGATCCATTCCATGGTCTGCACAAGAATCATATGGTGACTCGGTGAAAAAATTCTTCTCAAAGTATCATGCATCAGGCTACCTTTCACATCAAATGGTGTACAAGTGTGGGACAGTTCATAAACTGTTGGTGTGTCTCTTCTCTTTTATGTCTTTTTAATTTACAATTGAAGTAAATCTTCTTCTGCTTGTCGCCTCAATCATTTTTACTATCTATATTTTCATTAAAACAGTAATAATTATGACTGGTTTATTGAATTGGCTAGTTGCACTCTTAAGCCTCCTGTTTCTTGTTGGAGTATGATGACTGACAATGCTCTGTTTGCAGAGTGATGCTGAACAGATCTACAAGTCAATTAGTGATACAAGTTGTGGGCCAGTTTTTATGAGATGTGGTTTTTGTGGAAGCTCTAGACATTCTTTTAAGATGCTCTCTGATCAAGTGGATAGTGTAGTTAGCGGGATCACTGACTTTTCTGATTCAAGTATAGCTACAAGAGATAAGGTCACTGTTCTTGAAATTTATTGATTTGATTAGTACATACATTATTCATGTAGATTTTACATATTTATGTTCAGTATGGTTTTTCTGGATTAGATATAATATGCTATTAGTTTCTGTTTCTCGTACTATTATGGTATTATTATGATTACCTAACTTGGTTGTATGAGTACCCTGTTATGTATTCCTGCTGACAGTTTTTTTTTTCCTAGTCTGTTGCAATATCAATTGAAGAACTTGTTTCTGGAATATCTTGTTTTGTAATTGCATTTAAAAAAGAAAGATAAAAATAACTATGCACTAAGAATTGCAAAAATTCACATATTTTTTTTGTGAAATTTTGCAAGATGTTTCATGTGATATCAGTATATTGTCAATCCTTTTTTTATATTATATTTTCATAATCTCTTACAACTCTAATAGTCACCTGATCATTTTGTTTTAAAATTTTCTTTGGAAGTTTAATGCGTTCTATTTGAAGCAAATATATAGGATTAGCACCATTTGCAGCTAGCTAGCTATTTTGGTAGAAAAATAGTTTGAGTTTTGGGAAATTTTTGAATGTATGTGTGCATAGAAAGGTAGGGATTGGTTTATAGACTCTGGTGTTTATGAAACTGATTTCGTGAATAGCTTATGAGATTTACTTTGTTGATACCAACTGGAATTACTGTGTTTTAATAAATTGTAGTTTATTTTCATTTAAAAAAAAAAATTGAATGTAAATGTGGGGCATTAAAAACCATGCACTAGTTATATTTTTTGGACCCATATTTTGAAATGACTGTAATGGAACATAAATTGTATTGTTTTAACAAGTTTGGAAAGACTAGTGGAACAGTTACTATAGCTAAAAAGTAATTTTCATCTGTTATTTATGTTTTTTGCTGCACTTTGCTTTGATTTCCTCATGTAGATATGTATTTCTCGAAGTCACCGTGTTTACTCTTACAAATATGCTGCTGCTTTTGAACCATCAGTATCTGGTTTTTTACAGGAGTGTGCAGCTGCTTTTGTTTTTTTTAAGACCCGCTTTGATGCTGTGGTTGGTTCGCATCTTCTTCAATCAACAAATCCCATGTTTTGGGTGACAGATTTGGCTCCAGAACCACATGATGTTTATTGGTCAAACCTTTGGATACCATATAGACAGCTTTGGCTTCGTCAGATAGCAACAGTTCTGGCTGCGGTTGTCTTTGTGTTTGCTTTCCTTATTCCTGTCACATTTGTACAAGGTTTAACCCAACTGGATCAATTACAGCAAACTTTCCCATCTCTTAGAGAACCTCTTAAATCGTAAGTATTGTATTGTCATGATGATTGCACCGGGTGTGTTTTCTATAATATTTATGTATGGCATTATCTTGATGATTGCTTAAGTGTTGTCATGATGATAATAACAGTGGCGTTCACACTAATCAGACTTATCACTTTTCAAACTTTTAGTGGACATTTTTATCCCCTGCGAACTTACCTTTGCTTATTTACAGGAAGGCTCTGAGTCAGCTGATAACAGGTTATCTACCTAGCGTGATTCTGATGTTATTCTTGTATACTGTTCCACCAATAATGATGATATTTTCAGCGGCGGAGGGATGCATCTCCCATAGTGGGAGGAAAAAGAGTGCCTGTTGCAAAGTTTTGTATTTCACGATTTGGAATGTTTTTTTTGTTAATATTCTCTCGGGGTCTGTCATCAACCAAGTGGTAGAACGCCCAAAAGAAATACTTAGTAAACTCGCTGAAGCTGTGCCGATGCAGGTCATTTTCCTTGACTCTTATTGATGTTAACTTGATATACAACTATTCATGACTTATTCAATTATATTATGTCCTAAGAGTTTGGTTTCATAGTGATACAGCTAAGTCCCGTCTTAGAGAAATTTATCTTAAAACTTCTCTCTAATTTTTGTGTTGAGACATATAGATATCGAGTTACTAATTGCATTGAGGTTCATATGTTAGTTTTATCAAATGCTTCATGATTGTGTAATGTATTTGCGTGAAATGAGAACATTTAGTTTTATTGTTAGTTATAATTGTGACTTTTAACACATATGCAGGCCACCTTCTTCATGACATATGCTTTAACATCTGGTTGGACGAGTTTGTCATGTGAAGTCATGCAAATTTGTCCTCTTTTGTTCAATTGGTTCTACAGACTCGTACTCAGATATGAACAAAATGCAAGTGATTGCTGTATAACTTTTCCATACCACACAGAAGTCCCAAGAGTCCTATTGTTTGCCCTTATTGCCTTCACCTGTTCTGTTATGGCACCCTTAATTTTGCCTTTCGTGCTGATTTACTATATTCTTGCTTACTTCGTCTACAAAAATCAGGTACAGCATCCATCTCTTACCAATGTTTTCTGCTCTGTTTAAAGTCATATGCAGATTCAACATCAGTTATTAATTTGAACCTTAAACTTAGCATATTTTGATGCTTGTTCAGCTCACAAGATTTTGATTCACATTCCATTTATTTCAGTCATCCAGTCAATGATATTTTAGGTCTATTCCGTAATGCCATAAAGGTGGATAATTGGTATTTGGTATGGGTGTTTCTAGTTACCTTTTCTAGAGAAACATTTCATAACCAGAAATATAAATAAGGGGTATACCAAACATGTATTTTTGTTGATGTGCGCTGCTGAGGCTGTATCTGTTGATAGCCATAGAAACAGAAAGTTTAGCTTAGCTCACTGGAACCTGACCTGATTATTAAGAGCTATTAGGGGTACGGGGTGGAGGTTTTAAAATGTGTAATATCTTTTATTTTTTATAGGAACAATAGATCATAGCATTAATTAGAAAATAAGGTCCAAGGTTTAGTACATCCAGATTTCCCTAACTTAGCTAGCAAATGAGCTCTTACAATGGACTGTCTACTAGTTTGTCTTTTGGGATGTATCTGAAATTTCTGTGAAACACTTATTTTAGTTTTGGTGTTGTTTTGCCAGACTGTCCATAAGGCTTAAGCAAAATTTTGAAAAGACAGTTTAGAACTCTCAAACAACTCTCAGCTACAAACCAAGTGTTGAGCTTTTTATGTATAGAAATTTTTATTTGCATGGATTTGCATCACCTCCTGTTGCTTTTTTACTTAATTTTTTGCATCTGGACTATCCATAAATCAATCAATTCGGGTCATTTGATTAAAATTATCATTTTTATTTGACAAATTGTTCAGTTACCAATTGATTACGTCACTTTTTATTTTGTCGCATCTCTTTTCTGCTAGCTGGTATCTGTAGAGCAATATATGAAAACCGGAGAAGGGGGATATACTCCCTAAAGAATACACGACTTACATATATATTGAATTGGCAGGCTAATAAATACATGGTTTCCATATGTATGGAATATATTTGTATATTTTCTAGTAGCAGTCAGCCCTTTCGCATTCCTCATCTTGCCATCACATGTCATATACTCCTTCCGTCCCAAAATGAGTGTCTTGTTTACATTTTTTGAAAAAATTAAGAATTACTCCTTCCATCCCAAAATGAGTGTCTTGTTTGTCTAATTTTTTTGTCCCAAAATGAGTGTCTTGTTTCCATTTT
>JAYMTA010001981.1:0-17984 GCA_036897625.1 Pelargonium cotyledonis | reverse complement strand
TGGAGGCTCCATGGAGTCTCCTCTTCCGCCCACATGAGGGTCGCACAAGCCGATGCCGATGGCTGACAACGATTGGTATCGATTTATGTTTATGTTTACTTTTTCATATTTGCTTTATTCGTTTGGGATTTATTTATGTATTTTCAGTTTATGACGATTGCTAAGTGTTTGAATTGGATTTATATAAGTAATATAAGTTTTTGATTCATTTGTCTATGAGCATGCGAAACTAACCCATCAATGGTTAGTAACGCAATCGTGTTGATATTGTGAATGTATGAATGTCATTGTCATGGTGCTTGATTTATGTTGTTAGGATGATGCTTATGTGCGAATTTGCATCCCGCACACTAGATCATAGTACGGACTTCGCCTTGACCATAGGGTTGTCCGTGCAACGGATCAACTCGAGGGGTATTCTTCATAGTTACAAGCTCTAAGATTCCCCACGCTAGAGTCGTTCACCTTGAAACTTGGGCAAGCCCTACAAAGGATCCCTGAGGTTAAGCGGGCGAACTCCACAAGGGACACCCGACTGTTCGAATGGCTCAAGTGATAATTAGAGTACAGCATCTTGACATGTTCATACGCGAATTTTATTTACGCTTTTATCGTGCTACCTACCTTCATGTTACTCAACTTCATTTTTCTCTATCTTGCGGATCGCTTGTAAATATTTATTTTAATTGTCTTTTACTTTTCATTGTTCTATCTCTATCACACACAAAATGGTTTAAATGCTTTTTAGAGTAAAACCGTGCATAATATTATAACAGTAGTCTTCAATATGACATTTACTAATATGTGTAAATTAACACACTTCTTATTACAGTATTATAAGAATAGTAGGCTTTATATAGGAGTTGTGTATTCCATGTTTTCTCCATTTTTTCAATGTGGGACAAATTGACAAGTTATGTACAAGTTCCACCACTTCACTATTTTCTATGTTTCCAATATGAGATTTTGAATCTTTTTGAATCTACCATTAATATTTTGTATTATTTGTTAGCTTAAGTTTAAATGATCAAATTTATCAATATCCATAAAAAAAAATATTATCAATCAAAATATAAATCATGATTTAACTTGACTTATGAATATATAATATATAGATTGAAACACCATGGAAGTGGAAAGCTCATCCCTCTCTACTACGGCAACAACAATGCTCAATTCAATATGGATTCTAAAACTATTAATGCCCTTAACAAAATCAAGGGACCCATTGGTGTTGTCACTGTATATGACATTGCCTTTCATTTCAAGAACTTTCTACTAAACTTGGTAAAACATATATATTGCCTTCAGATTAGAATGACTTTTCGTAGTTGCCTTAGTTCCTATGGATATGATACTCGAGTTCTTCGCGAGCTATTTATTATTTCGACATGATCGGTACATTTGCCGAAATGAGTGTCAAGTTTTTGGCGCCGTTGCCGGGGACTTCGGTGTAAATTACGTTTTGTCGTTTTCGATCTTTAGGTGCCGTTTTTATTTTTTTTATAAAGGTATTTCATCTGGAAATAGACCCGATCACACGCGTAATCTTCCTATCATGACGGGTTGATAGTGGATGTTGCAACTGGTGTGACAGAGTTTGAATTTAGTTTTGTCGGGATCGGGGTAAAACCCCTCTTGGTAGTCTCGACATTCTCTCCTTTAATTAGGAGCAACCCGTCGAGCTAACAAAGTTAAATAAATGCATTTGGTGGGAGGCAACCCACCAATTTCTTTAATTTTAATTTATTGTTATAAATTATTTTTATTGTTATTTTGAGTGAGGAACCAAAAGAACAGAGAGAGAGAGAGAGAGGGATTAATCGTGTTCTGAGAATTGAATGTGCAGGTTAGAGACCAACGTCGCGCGCTGAGGAACAATGTCGCGGCGTCGTTAAGGGGGTGATATCAACACCTCCCTAGCGCCGAAGCGCTGAAGTCCAGCGCCGCGACATCGCGACTGGGCAGAGTTATGTGATTTCGATGGGGGCATTTCGGTCTTTTTCCTTGCATAAATGATTAGGGTAAGTTGAGGGAGGCTCGATTTTGTTATCTCTTACCTCAGTTGCAGCCTCCCTCTCGTCACTCTTTCTCTCTTACAAATCTCAGCCTTTCGTACCCTCCCACTACCACCGGCTATCGTTTCATTGCACAAAGAAGGAAAAGGACGTCACGGCTCCATGATTTCCAGCCGCTATAACAAGCTCTGGAGCATAGCAGCAAGTGAAGCAGTCTAGTTCCAGGCGAGGTAAAGGATGAAGGTGACCGTTTCCGGCAACCACAGTGGCGGAGCACTCACAGAACGCTCGACGTCGCGGCATCCAAGTCTAGCGCCACAGGATCTCGCACGGACAACAGCTGTCCAACACCTGTCCAGTATTGCTTTGGGTATTTCATCGGATTTACACAGACTCTAGTGCTACACTTGCTAAGTAAGCTTGTTCCCTTTATTCTTCATTGTTGAAAATTTGTTTGGGACGTGTGGTGCTTGATCATTGGTGCTGTTTTTTCTTTTTTTGTTTTTTTCTTTGGTGTTAAGCATGCTTGTGTGATAATTGTTGGATTAATTGAGGCATGCTCGGGAATGGTTTTGGGGCGTAATAGGTGTTTTGGGGGTTGTTTTGGTTCATATGCTCGCTGTTTTTAGGGTGTTTAGTTGTTGATTTTGGTTTGTTAATTCTAGGTTAGCGTAGTTTAATTTGCAGCAATTAGAGTTGCATGTTTAGGCTTAGTTAGGGGTGGGGGTGGGGTTAATTAGTTGATTGCCCTGCTATTTTTAATTCTTTAGCTGTTGTTTTTGTTAGTTTTCATTAGACGTTGCATGTTATATAGATTAGAATCGCATGAAACTTAAGGTCCCATCATTGACGGCAATGATGAGCCTTAAGTTTGGGGGGAACATTTCATGTGTATTCATGTTTATATTTGTAGTTTTTCAAATTTTTGTCACTTTTTGACTTCTCATGTGCATTTCACATTTTATTTTATTTTATTTTAAGTAGTTTTTGGCATATTGATGATGCACTCTTGAAGAGTTGGTTTTATTTATGGAGTATTCTCTATAATTTGTGCCTGTGTTTGAATACATTAGAGATATGTACTAGGAATCTTGGATGTGAGTTTTTTATATTATGACATGATTGACATGGAATTTTTGAGCACATAAAATTCTTGAGTTTAGGACTTCTTAGGTTGTTTTGGTAGCAACATGTGATAGAGAATTGATTTAGTGTTTACTCTAGAATTGGTTAGGTTGACCTTTGAGGCGAAATGACTAGAGAACTTAGTCTAAGAGTAAATGATCTAGGCCATTCTTGGATCGTTTAAGCCAAATTGCTTACCTACCTTTTGCATGTTTATCCCTAGTCACCCATTTTTGAGCCTTAAACCTTTTTCTTGAATCACCATGTTACAAGCCAATGTGCCCTATTTGTTCTATAGCCTTATGTATGATTTGATTCCTAAACGCTTATAGTGAACTTGGTGTTTCACCTTTAAAAGTGAACACCATCATGTGGGGATGGTTGTAATTGTTGTGTTCGCTATATTTGGATTTATGGCTTTTACTCCTTTGCATATGCAAAGTTTGGGGGGACCTTGATCTCTAAAAAATAGAAAAATAGAATAAAAAGTATTGGACAAAAGAAATCAAAAGTTTGAGAAAAATTAGCATTCAAAGATGCAATGTCCAAAGTAAAGGAAATAAAAATAAAAAAGAGAGAGATCAAGTTCCCCAATAATAGAAACAAGGAGTAAGAGTGACTTTGTGTAAAGATGTGAGTTGATTGTATTATAGGATGTGTGATGTGAGCTAGGTGAGCATTGAGTTCACTATAGGTGTTGTTGAGCTTCGTGAAAAAATTCTTCCACAACTTAACCCTAGCCTTACATTACAAGCTTAATTAAGACCTTTTGATCCCGATAGACTAAGTGTCTCTAGATTAGTGGATAAGTGATGCCTAATCCAACATATGGAGTGACACAACTTGCATGAACAACCTAGAGCTAGCTACCTTGACCATTTAGGAAGACCGGAATTTCAAGGATAACACACACACACACGGCGGACCATCATGGTTTAATGTTTGAACTTGTTGAATGGGTTATAGGTTATGTTTTTATTGTATGTTGAATACATGGCACTTTATTGAGAGATTATATAAGATACTTCGTAACTTCTACTTAGCTTGATAGACGCTCGATGTCATATGTCTATTAGGATTGCATATACTGTAGTAAGCATGTAGTGTAGCGTAGCGTAGTTTTAGCATAATTTAGGATATTTTCTTTCTTTTCGCACGAGGACGTGCTAACGTTTAAGTTTGGGGGATTTGATAACTCATATTTTATCCTAGTTTTCCGACCCTAAATCATACTAAAACTAGCATGTTTCGTGCATTTTTATCTCTTGTTTGGGCCTAATTGAGGTTATTTGGACTTAATATTCATTTCGTGGCCCATTCGAGTGTGTTAGTTTACTTTTCATGTTTTTAGCTTATTTTCAGTAGTTTTAATGTATTTTATGTACATCTTTGCCTCTTTTACGTGCGATCGGTGTTTATGATGATTTCCATGTATTTTTTAGCGCACGGGATGGCCGGAGAGGACCAAAAGGACCAAAGTCAACAAAAGTAAACCCTGGTAAACGATCAACAGAAGTCAACGATGGTCAAAGTGGCTGAGCACCGCGTCATTGGAGCTGAGCATTGCGACGTCCAAGAGTGACGTCATTAGCGTTTCAATGAGCCAACTTTATGCGTTGACTTGGTCAGCGCCGTCACATGAAGTTGAGCGCCCGACGCCCGTACAAATCAAATCATGGAAGATTTTCGCAATCAATCAGAATCACCAAGATCACGTGTAATCAGAGCATTGATTACGAAATCTCCGAAGTCAACCCACCATCGCCGCGACATTGGCCTGAGCGCCGCGGCACCCGAGCGTTTATAGCCTCTATAAATAGAAGCTTTTGGCTCATTGTTTTACATCCGATTGATATATATATATATATATATATGGAGAGAGAGAGAGAGAGAGAGAGAGAGAGAGAGAGAGGGGCGCTGCGCAGCTAGAGTTGAAGATTAGGTATTGTGGAGGCTCCATAGAGTCTCCTCTTCCGCCCACGTGAGCGTCGCACGAGCAGATGCCGAAGGGTGACAACGCTTGGTATCGATTTATGTTTACGTTTACTTTTTCATATTTTCTTTATTAGTTTCAGATTTATTTATGTATTTTAAGTTTATGACAATTTCTAAGTGTTTGAATTGGATTTGTATAAGTAATTTAAGTTTTTGTTTCGTTTTTCTATGAGCGTGTGAAACTAACCAGTCAATGGTTAGCAACGCAATCGTGTTGATATTGTGAATGTATGAATGTAATTTTCTTGGTGCTTGATTTATGTTGTTAGGAAGATGCTTATGTGCGAAGTTGCATCCCACACACTAGACCGTAGTACGGACTTCACCTTGACTATAGGGTTGTCCGTGCGACAGATCATCTTATGGGGTATTCTTCCATAGTTACAAGCTCTAACATTCCCCATGCTAGAGGCATTCACCTTGAAACTTGGGAAAGCCCTACAAAGGATCCTTGAGCTTAATGAATAGCAGGCGAACCCCAAAAGGAACACCCGACTGTTAGAATGACTCAAGTGATAATTAGAGCAGAGCATCTTGGCATGTTCATACGCGAACTTTATTTACGCTTTTATCATGCTACCTACTTTCATGTTACCCAACTTCATTTTTCTCCATCTTTTGGATCGTTTGTAAATATTTATTTTAATTGTAATTTACTTTTCTTTGTTCTCTCTCTATTACACACAAAATGGTTTAAATGCTTTTTAGAGTAGATACGCCTTTAGATTAGAACGACTTTCCATAGTTGCCTTAGTTCTTGTGGATACGATACTCGAGCTCCTCATGAGCTATTTATTACTTCGACGCGATCGGTACACTTACTGAAATGAGTGTCACAAGCTATGAATTTAGCCACCATAAACGATTGAACCCAAAGAATAAGTTAAATAACAATCACTTGCACATCTAACCATTAACGGGTTAGTATGCGTTTTCATAGAGAAACTCATAAAACTATTACTCAAAATATAATCAATTCAAATTCTTATAGAAATTATTAAATTGTTCAATTACATATATGAAATCCCAAAATTAAAACTAAAATAAATACAAAGCATAAAAGAACACATACACTGTCACCAACCGGCTCGGCTCGTGCGATGCTTTTCATTGGCGTGGAGAGAAGACTCCAAGGAGTCTCTCCCCACGCCTAATTTTACCTTCAGCCGTCACGATGCCACGACATTGGATTTTTGTGCCACAACCTTGCAGTCAACGTGAGAAATTCACTCTGGAAACCTTAGAAATGTTGCGACCTGAAGGTATAGATGCCTCGACATTGGTCTTATGTTGACCATATATGACCCATGTTGACTTTGCCTATTTTTGTCTGTTCCAACCATCTCGTGCACTCCTTTAGACCTGGAATTCACAATAAAAGCTCGACTCACATACAAGAGACAAAAACATACATACTATACATAAAATTAACTAAAAACATAAAAACTATCTAAAACAACCATAAGGACCCAAATACGATAAATGTATGCAAATAACACCAAATAGGCCCAAATGTGACATAAAACAAAGGGAAAAACAAAATAAAATAAGAAGGATAACTCATATAAAGTCGATACAAATATGAGTTATCACTCTTCTCTAGAGGGGAAGGGTGATAACCCGGTGTCTTCCTTTGAGGAAGACCCAAGTGAGGACTCCTCATGGAAGAAGAGTCCACAAGGGATTTCCCCTCAAGGAGCCACCAGTTAAGAGGATTAAGAGGCTACTGTGGATCATGTGGAAGAAGATCCCTATTGTAGTCCAAATCTCTTTGTATCGAAATGAGCGTTTATAAGCACTATGAGAAGCTCATCGCCTAGTTTTGGAGAGTTTTTTTTTTTTGTTGAAAGATGGGATAGTGTCAAGGTTCCGATATTAGATTGAAGTCTTAAGGTGACAACTCTTTTCTACGCAACCCCAAAGGAAAGGATTTGCAGGTATGGTATATGAATTTTATGCAAACGTTTTGCATAATTTGAGTACTTGACTTCCCAACTGAGTGATGGTTTATGAGTTGACTTTAGAGGTCAACACAGGCTCAAGGAATAGGATTGTGCTTGAGGAGATGCAAGGAGAGAATGATGAGGTGGTAGCTGAAGCAAGAGGGAGGAAGGAGAAGAGGAAAACTAGGCGAGACAAAGCATCAAATTCGCGTTGCAAAGGTGATCAACTCCAAGAAGTATTGGAGGCCATCAAGAGGTTAGAGGCTAAGGTGGAAAAGTTGTCCAACATGAGTAATGAGAGAAGAGTGGGAGGTATTTAGTTTCGGAGGCCGCTTACACGCATGACACCCAACGCTTCCACTCCAAAGTCAAAGGGCAAGAGGACATGGGTAGAGATTACTTATGATGAAGAGAGCATCAGTGAGATGTCGGGATGAGTGCTTCCACTCTCCCAAAGGTTTTGTAAAAATTAATTTTCTGTTTTAAATTTTTAGCTTTATTGTGCATTAATAATTTGCATGTCATATAAGTAAGTTTTTGTATGAAACTTAGAGTTTAATCATTGAGAGCAATGAATAGCTTTAAGTTTTTTTTTTTACTTGCATGTACGTTTTATGTTTTGTTTGGGTAGTGTATTTAGTTTTAGGCATGCTACAAATTAGGCTCTAAGATCTGGATTTGCTTGGTACTCTTATGTTTTCCGGATGATTTGAATGTGTCATGTTTTCAATTGAACTTAGAAGCATGAATTTAGGACATTGAGGGTGTTAGTTTCTCTGTTATAGTGATATTGTATGATGTTTTTGAATGCACAAATCCTTGATTTAAGACCTTAATTTTGACTGTAGCAACATGTTTAGGTGAGACTTAGCAAGTGTGATTTCTAGAATTGAGTAGGTTTATCATTGAGGCGAAATGACTAGAGGCCTTAGTTAGGAGGATATGATTTAGACCATTTTTGGATCGCTTGAGCCAAATTATTCATATCTTTGCATGTTTAACGCTAGTTTGCCCTTTTCAGCCTAAGCCTTTTCTTGTTCACCCATTAATACAATTCAATGTGCCATTTTGTTCTATAGCCTACATGTGTTTGAACCCTCTATGCATATATGGAACTCAATGTTCATCTATGTCACTTGAGTGGGGTTAGTACAGAAACATTTGGGTTTGGATTGAGTATGGATTGGTTATTTACTCCGATGGTGTAGAAAAAGTTTGGGGGAATACCCCTGATCTAAAAAAAGGAAAGTATGGAAAAAAAAAGAGTATCATGAGACTTTCCATGAATGGATGCAAGTCCAATAAAATAAAATAAAAATAAGATCACGTGTCCCTTAGAATACATTTGATGGATGTCTATTTAGGATTGCATTTAGGATACACTGCATGTAGAGTAGCGTAGTCAAATTTAGGTATCTTTGTCTTTTTCTCTCCTTCGTGTGAGGACACAGTCGAGTTTAAGTTTGGGGGGTTTGATAACTAGTATTTTTTTACTAGTTATTAAGCCCAAATAAATCATGCTACGTGTGTCATCAACTCTCGTGTTTTACCTTTGTATTGAACCCGGTTTGACCCTTTTTGATGCAAAATCGTCTTATTAGTGTGTGTGGAGGATCGATAGAAATATTTTGTGATTTAGGTGTATTTTAGAGTATTTTGTACTAATTTAGCTTATTTGTGCCTATTAATCATTAGTTTAGTGTTTCACATAATTTTCAGGACATAACAAGGAGGTCTGGGGCACGAAAGGGGGCAAAAACCAAGTCACAAAAGCAGAGAAAAGTAGAGTGCTACGCCACAACGCCCATTACCAATGTGGCGACGCTCCTTAAAGTCAACAAAATTAAAAATGCGTGAAATTTCAGAGCTATTTTTCCATAATTTCTAGCACCTATATTCCACACCTCAGCCACCTCAAGTCTATACATTGTATCTTGTTTCTTTGTAGTTAGGATTGACACACTATTTTCATTTTTCATTTCAATTGTGACATTAGCATTTGAATTATGTTCATTCGTGTTATTAGATTATTTATTTTCATTATTGTTATGAACATGAGCAACTAATCCTTTAGTGATATGGATGTAGTTGGTCATTAATATATGTTTTATTTTTATTTTGTTGTAATTGTGTAATTACATTTCAATTTTGTTATGATGATTTGTTGGACTTGATTCTTGTGAGTGGTTTGACCATCAACTATCTCGATCACATCACGGGGCTTCAACTTGATCATGGAGCTATTTTGTGCGGATCAAATCATCTAGTAGGGTGATCCTCTTGTAGCAATATACTAGGTTGTTTGTTTTTTCAATTCTCAGATTTCCAAACATTCAATGTGAATTGTACATAATTTTCCCTTTGTTGTCATGGAAGCCAATCTTGCTAGTGCGTCTACCCAAGAAATTCCTTCTCGGGGGATTTGGTGCAATTCAATGTGGTCTAAACTAATTTAAGAATCATCTTACTGAGTTGCAGTATTTCATTAGGCTCTCATCTCGCACCAAACATTCCTTTTGCTCTGCACCACAACTAATTGGGAGTCATTGAAGATTTTGGCTTTTTTGGCTCCTAGGAATTTAGGAGTCAAAGGCCTGCGATCAGGGCCTCGTACGCAGCTTGATCATTTGACACTAGAAATGTTAGGCAAATGGCGCATTACAACTGGTGCCATCCTCGACCTTGAGTACGATTATGCTTCTTTGCCTTTGGCTTTATTAGCTCTATCTATGTATGTCGTTCATTTATCTTCCTCGTCTGTTATCACAATCGCCTGGTTAACTTGCTCGTTTTTCATTTTTGCAACAAAATTCACTAGCAATTGTGCTTTGATTGCTAGTCTAGGTTGGTATTTTATCTCTAACTTGCTAAGGGTCACGCTCCATGTAATCATTCTTTTGGAGGACTCCGGTTTCCTTACCGTTCTCTAAAGTGGTCGATTATTGAGTACTACTATTTGATGGGCGAAGAAGTATTTCCAGAACCGCTTGGATACTATGTATAAGGTGAAAGCCATCTTCCCTATAGCCTTCAAGACAGTGCTGGTGAAGTATATGGGGTGTTATGTAGTATTCCTATCACTGACTAGTACAACGCTAACTTTTTTCTTATGAAAGTGCTAGGTAGAGGTGTAAGGTTTTTCCCTGGTTGGGTCATACCGGTAGTGGTGGTGAGCTCTAGTATTCATTCAATTATGGGAAGGCATCTTTGCATTATTTGGACCATTCAAACTGTCTTTTATGGCACAAGATTTTATAGAACATGAGGCACCCATCCGTCATCCTAGATACAAACCTATTGAGCATGATCACCTGCCATGTTAGGCATTGGACAACCTGACGCTTCTCGATTTTTGCATGTCTATTATTGCGTTCACCTCTCTGAGTTGACATTTTTTTTCTTTGTGCGTTGTTAGATAGTTTATTTGTTATGTTATTACTTATCTAATATTCACTTGTATTTATATTTTATTATTGTATTTTTCTCTTGCAATTATCTCTTGTAATTGTGCTCTATTTAAACTAGTGAAATACAATTGAAACCCGAAGAGGGAATCACAATATTCAGTATGGTATTAGAGCTTAAAAAATCCTAACCTATGCTTCTCTGCTTCCATTGCTTTGTTTCTGTATTATGCCGAACCAAGTCAGAACCATCGACAACTTTCGCCAAACGGTGCTTCAAGGTTATGATACAGTCACATTTTTCTTTCTCTGTTTCTTTAATTCTTTTTACTATTGCGTTGGTTGATTTCGTTTTGTTGTTTTGTTGTACCTTTCTGATCTATTCATTACTGCTTTCTCTATTGATCATGCACTATTTCTGTCTGTGACACTTGAACTCAATTGCTGCCATTGTCATTATTATTCTTGCTTTCAATTTTTTTTTTGTCTATGGTCTTCTATTTTATTTTAATTTTATTACGGAGTATTATTTAATTTTCCTTCTCATGGCCGATTCCGAGTCTTCTATTTCCACTCCGTCTCTTTATCATCCTGCTTATGCAGTCACCAATGCATCTAATTTTGTGCCAATTAAATTGAATTCTAAAGACCCTCGCTATCAACAATGACGTGAAATGTTTTGAAAATTATGTTTGAGTCATTCAGTTCTTGGGTGTATTGATGGTACCATTACTTCTAAAGATGATAATGATACTACTTGGTTTTGTATTCTATTGTTGATACATGGCTTTTTTCCACTATTCATCCAGATCTTCTTTCCGATATTTTAAAAATTGGTGCTATTGCAAAGGAACTTTGGGATGCAATTGAGTCTTTTTTTCGAGATAACAAAATCTTCATTTAAAAGAACTTTCCAATTTACAAAGAGGAAATTTGTCAATTACTGAATATTTTTAAAAACTTAAAAGTCTTTCTGATGCACTTGTTGATGTTGATCAATCTATCTCTTTCCAAACTCTTCATGGTTTTCCTGAGTCACACACTAGCATTGTTAATATTATTCAAAATAATGGTCCTTTCCCTACTTTCAATAAAGCACGTTCTATGTTGTTCTTAGATGAAACTCGTCAACTCCGTCATTCTTCTTCTACTCATTCTAATGATTCTTCCACTCTACTTGTTGCTCACACAAAATTCGTATCGTCCCTCGCATTTTCAAAACCAATGCAATGGTTGAAAGGGTCAAGGAAAAGGAAAAGGAAATTTTGGTCTTAATCATAATTTTAATGCACTCACTTCATATAATGGTAATCTTGGTTCGACACCTAATTTATTTTTTGGTTTTTCTCCAAAGGCTTCATCTCGCAATGGTGTTACATGTCAAGCAGCTGCAGCTCTATTTGCAGCCTAACCTTTTTCAGCTCACATGCAGCCCACTTGGGCCTCCAATCAGTAGTACCAAGCAGCCCATCAGCAACCAACACGCCCACTTCCAGCACTGCAACCAACAAACCCACTTTTAGCACATCAACCCATTCCACACCAGGTTGCACATCAATCCGGCCCAGCTCACATTCCACATCAATTTGGGCCTCATTTTTTCTTCTAGCAACACTCAGGCCCACCTCCACTACAACAACAATTAGGCCTTCTTCCACTACAGCAGCCACAACACACATATGGTCTCCATGCAGATTCCAATTATCAAGCTTTTTCCACTTCCATAGAAAAGCACCAGCCATCGGATATCTCAAGTTTATTTTCCACTATGACCCTTCACCAATCGAATACAGATTGGTACACGGACACTAGTTCAAGCTCTCACATGGCATATTCCCTATGTATTATTTCTTCTTTTGTACCTTATGCAAATTCAAGTTCTATTATGTTTGCTAATGGTGCATCACTTCCTATCACTCATGTAGGCAATACTTCTCTCAACTCATCGTCATCTTCTTTTTCCCTTAATAATATTCCTGTCACTCCTCGTATTATCAAAAATTTAATTTATGTGCGTCAGTTTATTAAAGATAATTCTTGCTCTATTGAATTTGATCCCTATGGTTTCTCTGTGAAGGATTATGTGACAGGGGTCCAAACTCTTCGATGCAATAGCACTGATGACATCTACCCAGTCTTTACTTCTTCATTTTGTCTTCTTCCTACCCCGTCGTATCCCTCACTGTTGTTGATTCTAACATTTGGCACCGCCGTTTGGGTCATCCTGGCTCTGCTATTTTTAATTTTTTATTTTCTAGAAACTTTATTTCTTGTACTAAGGCTTCAAATGACGGTTTGTGTCATGCTTGCCAGTTAGGAAAACATCATCGATTATCTTTTACTAGTTCTCAATCTCGCCCTTCGTTTCGTTTTGAAATCATTCATTCTGATTTGTGGACATCTCCAATTCTTAGTACAAATGGCTTTCGTTATTACTTATTGTTTCTTGATGACTTTACACATTTTTTATGGGTTTTTCTACTTCGCGCTAAATCTGACGTTTTTATTAATTTTTCTTAATTTTCCTAATTATGGCAAAACACGATTTCAATGAGATATAAAATATTTTCAATGTGATAATGGTCGTGAATTTGACAATAATTCTTTTCACTCTCTTTTTTAAACTAATGGAATTATTTTTCTTTTATCTTGTCCTCACACCTCCCTCCAAAACGGAAAGGCTGAACGAATAATTCGCACTATCAACAACATCATTCATACTCTTCTTTGTCAAGCCAATCTTCCACCACCCTTCTGGGTCAAGGCTCTTCACATGATAGTTCACCTTCTATATATTATTCCTACTATGACTCTCTCTTTTCGTACTCCATTCGAAACTCTCTATAACACAACTCCAAGCTACTCCCTTCTCCGAGTTTTTTTGTTGTTGTTTGTGTTATCTTAACCTCTCTGCCACAACTCCTCACAAATTGGCTCCTCGGTCTATTGCATGTATGTTTTTGGGTTATCCTTTTAATCATCGGGGATATCGTTGTCTTGACCTCTCTTCTAATAAAATTATCATCTCCCGCCATGCCATCTTTGATGAGATGGTATTTCCTTATTCTTCATATCATTTTTCACCCTCTTCTTCCTCTTATGATTTTTTGTCTCGCGATGATGAGCTCCCTCTTATTCTTTGGATTCCTACTACACAAGATTTACCTGTTGCATCTGACCATACATCTGACACATCTCCTCCCCCTTTTCCTTTACCTGCTCCTCCAACTTCTTCTACTCACTCGATGACAACACATGCTAAACATGGCATTTTTAAACCAAAACAAATCTTTGATCTTTCTTCCTCCACTCTTCACTACTTTCCTCTCCCGCGTTCCTATGTTCAAGCCCTCCACGATCCTCATTGGAAGGCAATCATGGTTGATAAGATTTCTGCTATGCATTCCAATGGTTCTTGGGATCTAGGCCCCTGTCCTTCTTATGTTAATCTTGTTGGCTCGAAATGGGATTTTTGCCACAAATTTTGATATGATGGTACTCTTGAGCGCTACAAGGCGCGTCTTGTTGCTCAAGGCTTCAATCAACAACCTGGTTTTGACAATGATGACACCTTCAGTCCGGTCATCAAGCCAGCACTATTTGAGCTGTGTTTAGTCTTGTTCCTTCTCGCTCATAGGCTATCCGTAAATTTGATGTCAAAAATTATTTTCTCCATGGTCATCTTAAAGAGACGATTTACATGAAACAAACTCCTGGTTTCATAAATCCCTCTTACCCTCACCATGTATGTTGTCTTCAAAAGGCTTTTTATGGCCTTAAACAGGCACACCATAGCCTTGGTATCATCGCTTTGCGACCTATCTTCTTTCTTTAGGATTCACTAGCAGTAAAGCCGAATTCCTTATTCATATATAATCAAGAACAATCTACGGCTTTCTTACTCCTTTGTGTTGATGATATCATTCTAACAGCTTCATTTGATCATCTCCCCACTTCTCTCGTTAATCGTTTATCCTCCGAATTAGCTATGATTGGTCTTGGTAATCTTCACTATTTTCTTGGTATTTCAATTACTTCTTCTTCTTTAGGCCACTTCTTCTCCCAAGAAAAGTTCGCGTACGAAATTCTTTAACGCGCTAATATGACCTCTTGCAATCCTTGTCTTACTCCAATTGATACGAAGGCAAAATTGTCTGCCTCCTCTAGAACTCTAGTATCAGATCCATCTCTCTACTGGAGTTTTGCTAGTGCCCTTCAATACCTCACCTTTACTCGCCCTGATGTCTCTTATGATGTTCAACAAAATTTTCTTGTCATGCACGATCCCCTCGAGCCTCACTTTAATGCTCTTAAGAGGATCCTTCGTTACATACGGGGTACCATATCTCATGGTGTTCTTCTGCGACAATCAACTTTTCATACTCTTGTCGCTAACTCTAATGCTGATTGGCCGGTTGTCCAGACACTCGTCGGTCTACTTCTGCAGACTATTGTGTTTTTCTTAGTGACAATCTTGTTTCTTAGTCATCAAAATGACAACATGTTAGTCTCGGTCTAGTGCTGAGGCTGAATATCACGCAATAGTCAATGTTGTTGTCGAGACCACTTGGTTGCGAAATTTCCTTCTTGAATTACATAGCGCTCCATCCAAAGCTACTGTTGTTTTCTATGATAATATCAACTCTGTACATTTGTCTTCTAACCTTATTCAGCACCAACGTACCAAACATGTTGAACTTGATTTACATTTTGTATGCGAGAAAGTTGCAAAAGGAGAGGTCTGTGTATTGCTTGTTCCATCCTCATATCAATTTGCTGACGTTTTTACGAAAGATCATCCTACTTCTCTATTTGCAGATTTCAGATCCAGTCTGAACATTCGCAACTCTCCTGTTTTGTCTGCGGGGTAGTGTTAGAGAGTTTATTTTTTATGTTAATACTTATCTAATATTCACTTGTATTTATATTTTATTATTATATTTATCTCTTGTAATTATCTCTTGTAATTGTACTCTATTTAAACTAGTGAAATACAATTGGAAACCTAAGAGGGAATCACAATTCAACATGTGTTATTAGGAAGCCTAGGAACTTTCCTGCTTGGACTCGCAAAGCGCACTTTTCGAGGTTGAGCTTCATCCCGTATCGATTAAGGGTATTGAAGGTTTCTTGCAGGTCCCACACATGCTCTATTGTGTTCTTAGATTTGACCAACATGTTGTCCAAGCATACTTCTACATTTCAACTTGTAAGGTCGGTGAACATGTGTTTTATGAGTTGTTGATAAGTTTCTCTTGCATTCTTTAAGTTGAACAACATTATATTGTTGTTGTATGACCCCTCATATATTATCATTGATATTTTCTTCTCATCTTCCATCACCATCTTGATTTTATTATAGCTTAAGAATGTTCCATGAAGCTTAAAACCTCATGTCTTGAGGTTGGCAACCAAGTAGTCTATGCTTGGTAGAGGATAATGGTCTTTGGGGCAGGTTGGGTTAAGTCTTTTCTTAATAGGATAGGGTTGGCCAGCCATTTTTGATCTTTCACTTCTTGGTTGAAGCCGATGAGGAGTAGGCAGTCGACCTATTTGATTATGGAATTTTGCTTCCTTATGCTGACAAGTCTTCTCTTTTGTCTCACCGAATGCACATTCGAGAATGTGCTTAGTCTGTGATAGATGATGTTCTGATTGATACCCAACATGTCATCTTTCTTCTACTTGAAAATCTCTTCTCTTGTTTTGAGGAACTTGACAATTTCTCTGTATTGTCTTGAATGGTGCGTCTCTGACTTACGATTTTGTGATTTTTTTTCTTCCTGTTTGTGTTGCTTGGAGCTCTTTGACAGATTTGGGCTACACTTTGACAGATGTCAGGGCTTCTTCCAAGTCTATATCACTCGTTTCATCAATGCCTTTTTCTATTTGTAAGCAACATTTCTCTTCGACTTGACTTCCTCTAATTTACCTATTTTGAAAGCGGTCAACCATTTTAATAAAAGAAATTTTACATTGACTTATATATTCATCTCACTGAGGATTGGTCACCCAATGATCATGTTGAAAGGCAATGTAGTGTCTACTTTGCTGAAAGGAGTTGCGATCCTCGCTTTCGTCATGTTGTTACTGATCCAGATTGTTAATTAAGTGCACTATTCTGATCAAAGGAATGTTGGACTCCCCGATTCCCTTAATTTTTCCTTTTTGCAGATGAACTCTGTATTTGGGGATCTTCATCTAGTTGAAGGATTTCTGGAATATGACCTCGGTTGAACTACTTTTGTTAACTAGCACCCAGTGGACCCTATACATGTCTTCTTCCACTATTTTCACTATAAGCGGGTCCTCATGCGGAAGTTTGATTCTAGTTGTGTCTTTCTCATTGACATTGACGATCAAATTTGGGTCCCTTTTCTTTTTTGATGGTCTTCTGCTCCTTAGGTTCACATCGTGCTCACCAAAATGTTGATACCTCTTTTTGGCAGTCCATCCCTATTGTTGGAAGCGTTCTTTCTTCTCTCGATTAGTCCTACAAATTAAACAAGGATTGTCTTCCTTTATCAGCTCCTCGAATGTAAAATTTGATCATCTCTTACTCATTATATATTGACATGCACTTGAGTGGGTGTTACCATCTCGTGTTGTCGTTCTCTTACTTTACCGATGGTTAGAAACCCAAAATGAACTTTTATTTTAATTTTCGCTAGAGAAAAGTTTAGGGATATTTATTGTTTTTTTTTTTGTAACTTTTAAATTACCCTCACATAACATTAGAAGGAAATGGAGGTCTACGACTTGAATTTGAGAGCCATAAGAAGAAAGAGATTTGATATCAAGCATGAGGTGTCTCTAACTTCTACCATAGAGAATACCAAGAGAATACCAAGGTGCTATTTAGCTATAATGAGGAAGAAATAAAGGTTTCTCATGATTCCTAAGAAGGGAAAATGATTCGAAATTAGTCTGCTTTAGACTTTGAGGCTCTTGGAGATACAAAATAGTTGTGAGAGATTTTATTCTCTCGACAAGGTTGAGTAAGCCTCTTTTCATTGGCGGAGCCAAGGTAGGACATAAAAAAAAAAAGGACATCATAGGCCATGGCCTATGCTGTGTTATATATCTGCTAGTGAAATTTGGCTTACAAAAATTGTTTCAGCTCAATGGCTAGTTGCAATCTCTTACATGGCCTATTTTGCGAGTTTTTTTTTTTTGGAGAACGCCACCTGAGATAGTGGGGGGATTGGCCGGACCTCTACCTGTATATTAATAGAAATAAGAATAAGAACATAAAATGGAAGGGGACATAATGAACCTTACCTCATCAAGAACGATGCACCTAATACAGAAGGCAACAAATGAATGCATGTTGAAATAAAATTACATAAACAGCTTACCACTACGAACATAAGAACGACCTATACTATCATACAAGATGATGTCTCTAAAAGCCAATGGGAAGTCCTGCAAAGATGACGAGATGGCCTGAGAGTTAAGCCCGAACCCTGCTAACCAATCAGCCGCCATGTTTGCTTCCC
>JAYMTA010001980.1:0-17985 GCA_036897625.1 Pelargonium cotyledonis | reverse complement strand
GTTGGGTCAATTCATGATCCCACTACCAGATTCTGCGCAGAAAAAATCACGTTTCGTGATTTTTCGGTCACTCTCCTCACAACCATAAATACTCCAATCGTATTCAGAACTGATCACTTTGAAATACGATCTTCATTCTCACTGTGAAAATAGAAACTGAGGTACTTGGCAGACTGGAATAGCTTTCGTTCGGAGGATGAGTTTCATTCTTCATTCTTCCGGTAAAAGTTTCTTAAAGCCACCATCCAGTTATTGATACCACTAGCAAATACAAAGCCAGAAATACACAAATTTTACAATACCAATAAATTCAAAGATCTCTATCAAAACATACAGACTACAAACCAAACAGCTCTTATGCATATCTTCTCCAAATTGGACTGACGCTTCACCCTCTTTCGACAGCTACCTGACCTAGCACAAGCAGCTCCATTTTCTCGCCGCTACAAACGAGCCTGTTACACAAACAACAAAAATTGTTCAGTGACCAAAAATGGAAAACAAACAGAGCACAAGTCAGAGACGAATATTTCAACACAGATACCAAATCAGCTCAGCAAGCAAATCTACAGAGTCTATAGAGAGCACAAAACGTGAACAAAGCTCCTAGTTGGGAACAAATATCGAAGCAACAGCATGTACATGTTCGAACACATCAATATTCTATGTCAGCCTCGTGTCCACATCACCATCCATGTCATCTATCCTCGTCAACCAAACAAACTCTTCAAAAAAAAATTCGTACAAAAAAAAGATTTGGAAGCTCTCTCACTCTCCGAGACCAAAATCAATATTATTCAATACCCATTGATTCAACTCTGAAAATCAAAAGCGAATGTGTTGACGTGTCGGTCGTGGAATGCTTCCACATGGTAGTATCGTGATCTTGTGCGATGTCTGAGCTGGGTTTCTGTTGGCGTCCGGGTCTTTAGGGTGGAGTCTTGTGAATCGGGTTTCTAGACTTGATTCCTGCGAACACGAACGCACCATTAAGCGGAGTCCCGGATGTGTGTCCGGGGGACCACCTCAGGCGTGAGAATAAGAATCTCCACACAAATGTTTAAAGAAAAGTTTGAAGGTTCGAAGATCTTCGATGAATGTTTGAAGATCTTTGAAGAACACGAAGAACAGTTGAGAGAGTTTTCGTGCTTTCGAGTTCAAACATGGAAAAATGAGATGATTTTCCCTGTGGTGGGAGGCCCTATTTATAGGCTCCAAACTCACCTGCTGACGTGGCGGCGCGTGATTGGCTGAATTTCTCGCGGGTCCCACTCCAAAAAATGGGAGTTCATTTGTGGAGTTCATGTCTGCGAGGGGAGCATGCTCCTGGAGATCACGCTCAGGGAACTGTACTCACTTGGGAGTCCTGCTCGCGAGAAGCATGTTTGCGAGGTGAGCGTGCGCACGTCCGCGAGGGGAGCGTGTGTTCTTGTTTTCTGTTTCCAGTTCTGCAGTGGAGATGTCCAAAAGGGAACATTAGTGTGTAGAGTATCCAGATGTGGAAAGAAGTTCAGGAGTCCTGATAGAGAAGAAGTTCAAGAATCCTGATGGCAGAGTTTAGATTTCTTGCGTTCGGATGTCTTTCGGAATGATGACAAAAATGTGAAAAAGGTTGAGCTGCAATGTGACTCTTGGACTGAGCTGCTGCTGCTGTGTTGGGCCTGCTTTGGACTTGTCTTGAGAAGGTACAAAAATCACTTGGCATGCTTGCGTTTGGTGGGAGCTGAACCTTGGACCTCTGACTTGAACTTGAAGCTACTTTTGCCACTTGAGCCAAGTGGTTGTTGGTGTTCACTTGCTAATCTTTTTGGTTTTAATGGATATCCGTGGTCTCTTGCCCCAAATTAGTTCGTAACACTGACCCGCTCCGAGACCGAATTAATTATTCGGCTCTTGACTTGGACTTGCCCACGTGTCGGAATTGACTTACTGAACCACGTGTCAATTTGTCATTGGACGTTTGTGTTTATGAATTTTTATGCATAATCAATGGGCATTAATGTCATTAAACACACATAAAGTGAGGTTATTTTGGACCAATATCTTGGATCTCTCTCTTCCTATTGTGCAAAAATAACGATTTTGCTCCTCCTTGATTTTCACTCACTCACTCTTCCTATTGCTGATGTGTATGTTGTTGAAGGAAGAGAGAGTATGTGCTTAACAAACACTCCAAACAACATTTAAATCTTGATTGAATCCTCTATAGACATTGGTGGCAGAGGAAGTAGACTTCCCAAACAACCTCTAAATGGTGAAAAGTGGAACACGTCATAAAAAAGTGGAATCCAAAAACCCAAGGGAGATCCCTGTTAGACAGTGTCGCATAGTGCCACGTGTAATTGATGTCCCTTGGCCCATACACATTTATTCTCGACTAACAACTCTTCCTAAAATGATTCAATTCAGTAGATGAACTAAATAAGTGTAATACTCCTCTTCTCTTGTATTATTATCCTAATAATAACTCTAATTTCGTCTCAAAATAATTGTTCATTTTCTAATCTATGTTGCTAGTTAGGCATAACAACAGTATCTTTAAATAAGTTGATGAGTTAAAAAATCTTAATTTATAACAAGAATACAACATGCATAAAGAAGAAATGACAATGCTCACTAAATAATCCTTAATATGGACCGAATAAAAATGTGGACAGCTATTTTGAGACGAAGTGTATAACTATTATCATAAAAACATTACAACACAGCTTGCGAGAATACGAGAGAAACTGTATACATATTACAAACTTATTCATAATTTTACCATAAAAAAATTAAAATTAAAATTCATTTTGCGAGTGGCTCAATCAACTACATGTAAACCTCATATCTCAAGCTACTGCTTTGCACGCTCAACTTTCACAAAATGATAAAGAATGTACATGATGAATGTTGAGGAAGTATTAGAAGTCGTCCAAAGATTAATGTAAATGCTATCCAGAAAAATTAAGGAACGAGCATGTAACAGATTGAAGGGCGGTGCTTTGCTCAGATTTAAACTTCGATTGAATCTACCATTTTAAATATTCTTCTTCCCCTAGACGCGTGCCTCCCCTGCCCGTCAAGGAACTCCTCGATCAACCTAACTCAAAACGAACAGTTGAATCATGTCAAGTTCAATACAAAACTAACATATCATATAATGAGCCAAGCAAGAGTTTAGTTCATTACTCACATCCCACAAATAGCTTTTTGTGAAGCTGCGAGCTCATGATCTGGAAACGAGTCCTCTAATCGGAAACCCAACCAAACATAGAGATCCAATACCTTTAGTTGTGAATGAAGAATATAAGATGTCAGGACAAACATACAAGACATGATACTACTCGGTGTGAGAAAGAAAGTACTAACATAAAAACTGCCGTTTTTGGAGTAAATGTCACACTAGACATCTATACCTTTCGGGGTCTGAAATTGGTTATTGTCTACAAACCATTGTTACTTTGAAGTATGCATAAAAAAAAAACAGTTTATATATGTTTACGAAGTCCAGGCATCTAGCAGTGAGACTTCGTTTGACTTAATGTGGAAAAAAACATTCCATTCCTTTAAAAATATCAACTACAAATCTATTATGTCAGCTAAATAAGTATCTATTAAATTATACCAAAAAGAAGGCGAAAGATAGGAATAAACAAGGGCTACTACTCACACATCTTGTCTTTTTCGTTTCATTATGTTATGGGAGAACGAGTCCTTTTTAACAAGGGACTAAGTAAAGCAATCATAATCATATAGGTATTACTAGCTAGGGTACATAATCATATGCTTATTTCCTAAACTAGAAGGATTTTTTTTTTTTTTTTGAAGTTTGGGCACGGATTCAATTTAAACTAAAATTCAGACCCATTAAAAAATGTTTCTGAATAATTTCAGCAGATCAACATATATGGCATGTCCCTAACTGTTGTGTGCTTATTTTGAAACATTGTTTGCATAATCATTCCCTTTTTTCCCCGTAAGTTTGTGTGTTCCAAGAAGTAAACTATCAAGGTTTCACTTATTTTTATTAGATTTTATTTGTTTTGTTGCTAGAATGTTGATATTTATAGTTGAAAAGGGCAAAGTGCAAGTTTTGAGGGAAGAATATCAGAATTAGGGGTTCAAAATTTCAGACAGCCGTGCACGACCGTGCAACCTAAAGGAGTAGCTGTGTCATCACATTCAGCAGCTCACACATGGTCATGCCATCCAACAAGACAGACGTGCACCCTTGACCAGTGTGAAGACGACCATGCAGCTTACAAGCATGGCTGATGCAGGCCAGAAATCCCTTTTCTAAATGTTCCTATGATTATGAATAGACTCTTAGGGCTGTAAAATTACTCACTCAAAGTACATTCCAGTCATTCAAGATTTTTGAGAGAGCTTAGAATAAGATGACATCATGATTTTAGAGACAGAGAGTAAGTTGACAGTTGAAGGCCCAATTCAATATTTTCTTACTATCAATATTTGATAGTAAGAAAATATTGAATAATCATACCAATTCAAAGCTTAAGTTGACAGTTGATGGCCCAATTTAATATTTATACGCTAACACGCCCCCTCACGTGCAAACCCGTTATCGCTTTGCACGTGGGCCTGCGCATGGTGATTTGAAAAATCACATTACTCCTAATAAGTTTGATGATACCGAAAAATTCTGACCTTGTGAATAGATTCAAGCTCCTTGAGGGCCGTTGGTGTTTCTGGAACCTTAAGCATTCCAGGTGTAAATATCTCTCTAAGTTGAACAATCCTTCTCTTCGCATAAGTTGTTGCAAACTGGTTCATCAGAGTCACATCAATTCTCCCATACAAAAGGTCATGATAATTATCCATCAAAGAGAAACAAATATTTTAGATGATAATATCAAACATACCTGTACAAGACCCTGCGATGCAATTTCATCCTCCATGTCAGCTGGACTGCGAATCACAACAGTCAATAAATCTAAACCTAAACCCAAGTACCTAGCTACTATGTAACCTCAAATTTAAAATGTCTCCATTCTCCATTGACAGACAAAGATATTACCTACTGCAGAAAAGATATTTATCTTGCAATGAAAGGGGCAATTCGTCAATTGCAGTTGCAATAGCCTGGTGTCAAAGAAGTATGATTAGCACTTATCGACTACACAAATATACAAATGGAGAAAACGTGATGACCGAGAATGAAACTTCTAGTTACCATAAAAAATATTGTTTATATGTGGAATGCTGAATAAATAAAGCATGAGAGGATGAAACCTACCAGCATATTATCAATATTGGCAATGAAAAAGTTTGCTGATAACTTAGCATTCTGTATAAAATGCTCCTGCACAGGAAGTAGAACAAAGGTTCAGGTATCCATTCTGTAAAAATGAAGGAAAATCAGCTATTGTGCACCACTGCCGGGGAAAAGTAAAGAAGGGAGAGTTGGATTTCAACAAAATGTTTAAATTTGAAAATCAGCTATACCGAGCACCATTGCCATGGCTGGTAAAGAAGGGAGAGTTGGATTTGAACAAAATTTTAGGTCTCAGCAAGGAGATCCAATATGCAGAAAAGTCAGGTATTTTTAGACAAAGTATTCTCCATTTCAAAATGAAGCAGTGGCAAATCCAACAAAGGTGGCTTTGTGACTTTGATGATATCAACTGAATGTAAAATTCTTCAGGACTTCTGTAGGACAACATTGTGCTGACATTTTCCATAGACCATTGAATGATTACCATAACTTGCCTATACGCCAAACCTTCTATGGTTTATGCATAATTCAATTTCATGCATGGCCCAAAAAGTGCAAGTCTAAATTGACACATTTTACACAGCTTATATGAACAGTTTCTAAGATTGGTTTAACAACTAAATTAGTGGATATGTTGATACATATATGTAGCCAAAAAGAAAACATAGAAAGGCACATTAATTGGTAGATTTTTATATATAACTAAATATCAACTTACAAGTATCCGGTGAATACCAAACCTTGGGTGTAAACGTGAATACATTGACAAGAGATCGAAGGGAGGAAACAACCCGGCACGCTGCAGTTACAAGTTCATCTGATTTTAGACACCAATCAGCTTAAATTGCTGTATTAAAATTCTTTTGTATTAAATGCAGTTTTTTCTTCTTCTTTTTTGTGCAATGGCAATATAAAAAATAATGACCTCTAGGATGGGAGATGGGGAATTCATTGCGGTGTGAAGCAAAGGAAGGTCAGTTTCATGCAGACAAGTCACTTGTCCAACAGGGAACTTTGATCCATACCTACCAGCTCTCCCTACAAAAAAACAAGTCAACCATCATCTTTACTTTTCTCTGGAGAGGAAACAAGCAGACATAATAGCATCAATGAAGGTCCAAATATAATAAGGATCCCATAATTCATGGGACTCAAATAAGAAATTCCTAAGCTACCTCCTTATGTAAAACCCATAGTTCAGACTGATTTCCTTTCATGTGTTAATCAACTTATATTTGTCAATGCTTGCATACTCTCATATAAATGGTTCTCTCATTTTTATTAAATGTAAGAAATATTACATACCCTTTCTTGTTTTTCTACAATATGGAAGCACTGGCACAACATACAACAACATTCATTCATATTATGTACATAAGACTAAACCCTGATGTTGAAAATCCTTTACACAAGCCAGATTTGAGCAACAGATTGTACAACTGCGGAAGGCAACACAAGTGATGATGACCATGAAATGGAACTCAAAGTTATATATGTGTAAAATGCTAACTTATAGCAAAGGGATTCTGAGACATACAAAATAAACAAAGCTAAGCATGATGTCAATGCCTCTCTTCACTTCGCAGATCAGGGGGGGTGGGGTTCTAAGTTTATACTTCAATAAACATCCCCTATTTTGACAGGATTGACAACACTAAATAATACTAATCCAAGTTACAACCAGGTTAAATTCTCTACCAAAACATATTTCATAGTTTAGCTAAAAGAATAATGAAGTACCTGCAATTTGTTTGATCTCTGATACAGTTAGATCCCGCATTTCTGTACCATCAAATTTTTGTAAACATGAAAAAATGATCCTAGAGATGTTAAGATTGAGACCCATCCCGATGGCATCACTAGCCACAAGAACGTCAAACTCACTGCTTTCATCATTGAACATCATTGCCTGCAATACTAATGAACTTATTAGTTAACAAATCCTTATTTATTAGAAGGGTTAAACTGAAAAATGATCTCCCAACTATACACTCATATCAAGTTAGATCCTCCAGCTATTTTTAAAATCATCAATGATATCTCAACTAATCAATTTCATCATCGATGCCCAACACCTCAAATTGTGTCCATTTTAGGTCTAAAATATTTGATTTTTTTTTCATATCATTTTTACTTATTTCCTTAATCTCCTACCAAAATAATTATATGTACAAAAGTATGACTTCAATGAGTTTTAAATTAATAAAAAAATATAAACAAATGTTGGGCATAAATGAGCAAAATTTGAGGTCTGGGGCACTGGTGATAAAACAGATTAGGTGAGATATCATATGTTATTTTAAAAATAGTTGGAGGGTCAAAATTGATATGAGCTCATAATCAAGAGATAAAGAATGAGTTTAACCCTTGTTAAAAATAGTTGCAATACACACGGGAATCCACAAAATCTAAAGCAGCACAAAATATTTATGGATTTAATATATCACCAATCATATCTTGTAAAGGAGCAGGATGGATCAAAGATATCAATGACGAATTTAGCTAGCATAGATCAATAATGATCACACATTTCAAAAAAGAGCAGTATATCCTTACCTGTCTTGTGCGAGTCTCTGGTGGCAGTGAACCATATACCACAGAACAACGATGCTTTCCTATACCCTCAATATGTTGCTAGCAAATTGGCAAGGGTACAAACATGTTAACAAATTAATTGAGTAAAAAAAAATAGAAGTGATAAACGGAAACCCAAAAGTAGCTTCAGCATTTAGGATATTATCAACAAAGTTGAGAATCGAATCCCCTTTCTACAACAAGACGGAAGTTCTTAACTAAAAAAAATGGATACAAGAGAAGTTATTCAGTTCACGTTTCACTTGGTATACTTCTTTTTTTCTCTGCCTTCCAAATCAACCGAAGGAAGATCTCTCATCACTGAATTTGAAGGTTTAAAAAATAAATAAAGAAATAAAAAAATAAGAGGACAAAGACAGAAAAGGCAAGGAACACATCCCAAAAAATCCTAAGATTCCTGACTTTTGTACACTTGTACTGTTGTATTCATCAGATTTTGTCCTCGTACAATTTCTATTTGCTGGGTCCAACATAAATAGTTCAAACTGTTTAGCCATAAAGACTAAACGTCCGTAATAACTATGTGCGCAGAAGAGAGACATCCAAGAGAAAAGGCATGGCCAGAATCAATTATCAATTACCAATTACAAAATAGTCAACATCAATTAGATTCATTCTTATAATTTACTCTGCTTCTATGCACAATTATCAACTGTTATATGTACAAAATACATAAAAATCTGGTCAAAGAGAAACTACAATATCCCAGATTAAATAGTATGTTGAATCCATTCCCAATGCTATGGTGTCAGTAAGAAGGTTGTAACTGAACAAGCATATTAGGTCAAAACTCCCATTGAAATAGCAGGTGCAAGTTATCCAGCTTGTGACAGATTATCCTGGCTGTTGGCTTAGTTTAGCAGAAAGCTGAGTCTTACTAAGATCTTGGGTACCACATCAACTTTAACAAATTCCATTTTTGTACAACTTCTGAAAGGTTTATTGAGGTATCACCAGACCTCATACACATCACAAATCATCTTTGAACAAAGAAATATTTAAGAGAAGTGATGACCATATATATGCTAAACCGCTGAAAATCATATAGGCTAAAAGAAGAAAAAAGAACACAAAAGATAACGTTAAGAGAGCGCAAGACAAAACAATATTAAAATAATTACTGACCTTAAATTTGTATATCGTCTTACGTGAAAAAGATACAAGGCAATCGCCTGTTCGCATAGTAGAAAAGCCAATAGGTTCCTGCATTGGGACTAGTGGCGAAAGTCTTTCATAATGTTGAACCTAAAGTAGAAAAGCAAAACGATATAAAATTTAAGGTAATTAATCAACTAGACATGACACGACATACAAAAGTTTAAACCAAAAAAAAAAACATATCACTAACATGAATTAAAACTCAGTTCTCAAAACTGAACAAATTAATGGAAGAGAGTTCTTAAACATGACTTTCTAGTCGGTCAGCAGAAAGCAGTGAGCATACAGGTTATCCTTTAAACAATGGTAGAGCAGATTTTAAATTGGGGAAAGAACAGTGGAGAGACAAATTGTGCATCAGGATTTTACTCATCTTTAAACAAGCTATTTTGTGTTCCAACTTTTCGCTAGGAAATGAAAATGTAATTTGTTACTCCAAATGCTTCTTATGTTAAACAATAGCAAGAAAAGAACAGAAAATAAACGGTAGTCAAGACAAAGCTAGAGGTGGAATTTTTAGTTCATTCCCTTCCAAGCCCTGAAGACGGTCAAAAACTTAGAATATTTGCCACAAATGATGTAAGTCAGTACCTCGATATCATCATCAGTGACTTTAAGTATTTTCTTAATTAGAGGGACAGCAGCAGGATCTCCGCAAAGATGAAGTTCATCAGCAGAAATCCCCAATAGTGCACGTGTAAATGAAAATCCCCTTGACTCACACGCAACCATCTGAAGATAAAATATAAATTAAGAATTCAGATCAAAATAAAATCTTCATTAAAAAAAAAACACAGAATTAGTTAAGCTGGATATTTCTGATAAGTATAACAAAGTATGTAGTTGAAAAGTTTTTACTTCACAGTAGAGATGATACTTAACCATTAAGCTACATATAGGAACGCATCCTCAATAGCAATGGGAAATAATAATCCTAGCAACCATGTTCAAGAAAATAATAATAATATTCAAACTCCAAGGATCACAGGTTTGACAACAGCAATTCCAACAAATAGTATGATTTCTTCAATTTAAAAGGGTGTTATAAAGAAAGTAAAAATCTTCACGCAATAAACAAACAATGAGGTTGAGCATAGTTCCTAATATAGGCTCCATTCCTGGCATGGCCTTCAATCATGTTGAACAGAATTCTTACCTCAGATGAACTAAAGAAGAATAGTTAACAATACACAAAATGCTTGGCGAGAACCAATATTTAACATCTTCAGCAATGGCGCAACAGTAAAGTTGTTGCCTTGTGACATTTAGGTCAGCTGGTCAGCAGTTCAAGTAAGGGAAAGTATCTTTTTGAAAAGGGAGGTAAGATTGCTAATAAAACTACCCTTCCCAAACCCCATAGTGGTAGAAGGCTCGTGCACTAGGCAGCCACTGATATGAAATTCAGTTTTGTGGAAAGAAGCAAATTGAAAAACACGTGACAGTGCATGACTTTGAGAAATAAATATAACATGAGATGAGATGGAGTAGAGGGAAATGCAATCAGAAGACCTAAGAGTTTTGAGAAAGGATTCGTGTAGCCAAGCCCAAATTTGTTGGTTAAATGGCTTTGTAATTGTATAAAAGTGCCAGCCTTTTACTCAAATTAGACCCAGTGCTGTATAAGCTAAAAGTAGCACAATCCTACCTATTTTATATAAGGTCGAATTTAGGTTGGCTTGGCTTGGCTATTATTTTCTAGGCTTACTATTTAGTTAGACTACTTGAGTGGCATTTGCGATAAAGCAGTTTCTTTGTATTTCCTATTCACATTCATAATTTAAAGATTATACTAGGGTTCAATCGAGTCAAGTCAATGCAATGAAATGCTTAAGCTTGACTTAAAACTCCGAAGTGAATTGAAATAGACAAATATGAAGAAGTGTGTTAAATTTTTAAAATAATAAATACTCAACAAGCTTAGGGGACCTAAAATAAGACCAAAATTAATACTTAAACTGCTAGAACTCAAAATAAGCAAGGGGTAACAGGAGGGACTTGAGTCACTTGCAATTTTAGTGAGTGTCATAGATGACAACAACTTTTGACATCTAAGAATTTTTAGTTTGCTGAGATATAATTTGAAAGAAATCTAGAGAAAAATACTTGTCATGCCTGAATCTCATCTATAACAGCACATCGGTAATTAGTGACCACATCAGCCATCTCAACTGTCACAGCTTTGTGTTTCGCACCATCAATTTCCTTTCTTTCTTGTCCTGTAATTAGATCACAAGGAACGTTTGCCTTGTTCATCCGTTTTGCCACCTCCCATGCCAGCAATCTCAGAGGACCACAATATACACCTGCAGATTACTATATAACTATGAAAATCAATAAAATATGAAATTCGTGGGAAAACATGAATTACTAGTATCCATACCAGAAGAACTTGACTCAAGTTGCTTCAGAGCATTATGAGTTTTACCACTGTTTGTAGGACCTACATGCAGGATAACCCGGCGTTTTTTCTTTCTAGCAAGTGGGTACCATATATGAGGAGAGCTAATATAAAATAAAAAGTTTGCCATGAGAATTTGAAAAGACTAACTATTGCAAGGGGCATAATCAGTTAAGAGAAAAACATCTCAAGGAGAAAATATCCAATCATTAAAACTTAAGTGGCTAAGCATTTAAGAAGATGATCAATGCATACAAAGTGAGAAAACAATAAAACTGCCAAACAGCAGGTTACTTCGAAAGTTCCACTAAACATCATTGCGAGTTTCCAACACGAAACAGACAGAAAAGAGGAAGATAACTCTTAATTTCATCTATCATATCATTTTTTTGAAGAACATAGTTCATCATAACAACAAAAATAATACCTCAGTCCCAAATTGAGTGTCCACTTTCCCATTTTTGAAAAAACTAAGGATAGGTTAGCTGGGGATGGACTTTCCTCTTGTAGCCTCATGTCATCGTCATAATAAACTCAAGGGATTCTCACTAACTCATTTTAGGAATATTTTTTGGTAGTTCATGCATAACTAACCAACCAAAAAAGGAAATTGATTGCTCATTTTGAACAAAATAGTGGACACTCATTTTGGGACAGGGGGATATATTTTCCCATCAAAATTTCAAGAATGTTGAAGAATTGCAAATATCTTACTTTGTAATGCACTTCTTGCAATTCAAAGTAAATGAGGTGGTATGAGGAACACTGGTTTGCTAATTCCTTCGAGATAGTGTAGAATGTAAAGCCCAGAAAATACACCCAGCCCAAACCACAGCAGATTACAACATTTGTGATTCCTTAACATTTAATGTAAGCATCTAAGCTAACTCTAACTGTTTCATAGTAAAGTTCACTTAGCAAACAAAAATCGTAGTAACTCCGTACCCATCCAGCTCCTACTCCAAATTCTTTACATCTTCCTCTAAATTAGAAAACAATGCATTTCAAATAAATAAAAAGATTTTAAAGTTCAAATTGAATAATTCTGGAATATCATCATTGTAGAAATGTAAACACCTGATAAACAAACTCATAAAAGCAACGGGTAAGAACATTCCAACTGTACCAAACTTATAACAATGATAAAAGAAACCTACTCTGAATGCTGTAAAAAGGATAATGGTCGAGTATCTATATCGCTGAATTAAAGCATAATATTTTGCAACAATATAATTATGAAATTCAGCATGGTCTTATATCCAATGTAAAAGCACTTTGAATAGCACTATGCCATATGATTCTTACGTCAGATCCATACAATCAAACTTCTCATTGCCAGCATAGCTGCTGTACTGCTTCTGCATCCCACGAATACAAATTAAAGCTGCAAACTTCAAGTCCAAGTGCTCTCGGAAGGGCTCAATATGCTCTGCTAAACGTATAGAAGAGTGCGAGCAACGTCAAAACATCATTACAAAGAATAAACACTATACAATGAAATAATCACATATAAAATTGCATGAAACTGCCAAGTCCTTAGAATTTTCCCTTTGAATATCAAAACTAATTGGCAACAGAACTCAGGTCACAATAAAGATTCCAATGCCATTCATTGCCTCACATCCCACTAAGTGTATCTCAGCCACTAGAACAGACATGTAATGTACAACATTATTCAAACTACATTCAGCCTCTTTCTGCATATTATTGCAAGTTCACCCTATTCCATGTAGCCACTCAACACTCACCAAATTGGCAATGCTATAAAAAAAAAACTCATTCCACTACTAATGGAGATTGAAAATCAAAAGTACACATTCCAATTATTTGTACTTAGGGGCATTGACCAATGACATTCAAAGTCTTCATTTTTTTCTTACATTTGCCAAGCAACCAAACAGGTGAAATTAGGTGGAAAAAATGAGAAAATAAGAGTAGCACCCACAATACCTTCTCGAAAACTGTTCGTTCATTTTTTCCAATTCAAAGAGAGGAAACCCAATACAACTAAAAATTAAAAAAGTCGGCTTTATCTCCACTTTCTCAGCAACCAAACAAGAAAAAAAATGAGAGAAAAATAGGAAAAAAGGGGTATGAATTTCGAACCATGGAGAGTGCGATAAGTACAAAATGACGAGAGTTTCCGGCGAAGAAGCGTAGAGGCCATTGTTGTTGAAACGGTGAGGTGAGTTGCTTGGCAAAACAGAGATGATGATGATTCCAAACAAATGGGAGTCCTTAAAAGGAAGCGTCATAAGAGGAGGGCATGCGCTGAATCGAGGAATCGGAGGTTTTTGCTGCCGCTTGAAGTACGGAAGGTCAAGCTCCTCCGGGTTCGTCTCTGTCGCCGACTACGCCAGGGTTGCACGGAACGCACAAGGCTTTATTTTATTTTATTTTATTTTTCAATTCTAAAGGGCGTGTTTGGTACTACAATGTTATGTGTAATGTATACCAAACTTGATCTCTCGTTTGCTCTGTAGTGTAAAATTAGATATGCATTATGATGTGTGCTAAAAAGTAAACATGGAGTAAATTCGGGCAAGATGATTGCGATCACGTCTTACTCAATTGTTCATGATCGACAAGAGTATGTCATTGCATTCTAAATTGGTGGTCGGTTTCAAGTATCCTTTCTAACACAGTCTGCGACCTTCTCATCTACTGGTCTAAGATGTTTAATAATAAATCAATTCTCATAAGAAAGTCATCATCTGTCAGATAACATTGTGGTTTATTTTGCGTTATAAGTAATGAAACAACGTTCAGTAGCTCTCGACCAGATACGCAAGTCATGGTTCGCGACATACAATGCTTCCTCCTTTCCATGGAACACGCCTTTTGTCATCCCTCACCTCAACAGCTACGCAATTTGAAGTTTTGAATTCGCTCTTCCCTTATTCAGGGAAAGCTTTGTAATAGTTTTTAAAGCTCCTAAATAGGGGCTTAGTTTTGTACTTTGTTACTTTTTTTTATTGAAATAAAGTACTGCCTACCGATTAAAAAATAGTTTTCGGTATAACTAAGGATGTGCAAAAAAACTGATATCCTTTCAGTTTCAATGACTTCTTACCCATCCTCTTTGTTCAGTGACTTCTTCCAGCTTTTGGTTGTTACTGAATCATCATCTTCTTCTACATCCGTACTGTTCTTGGATTTGGCATGTTGTTGAAGATGATGACGTGGCTTGAGTTCTTCTTGGTGATAATTCTTGAACCAGTTTGGTGTCATGTTTTGGGAACAAAAAAGCTTAACACTTGAAACCAAGCTTAATTAGCTTCAGTGGTTGGACTCTATGCACAGTTAGGAATCAAGTGTAGGTGAACTCATAGGTTACAATCAACTACGAGTTAGGCATAAACTGGAAAGAGGCGAGCCCATAAAACTCGAGAATTAACTCTACAACATTAATCAGAGGAAGGGTAAATTAAACCCCGGGTTAAACAATATGGCACGAGCATAGGAAATTTTAGGAGGACCACATTTAAACAACCCTTGTTTCGATGGCCTAAAAATCTCGAGATCTCATGAGATTTGCCAATACCGCCTAAAATGAATAAAGTGTCTCTCCTTAGAGTTCTTCTTGATATACATTAGCTTATAACTTTGACCACCGTACACATGTGAGTCGTCCTCTTCTGACTAAACTTCGGGATTTGTCCCGTCGTTCTCGTCATCGTCCTCGCCCTCATCTCCATCGTCTTAAATGTTATCAAAGGATTCTAGATCTTATATAGCTAAAATCTCCGCTATACATATTGCACATGGGGAAAAGCCAAAAGGGTCATGAACTAGAACACCAATCCATATCCATGCATGCATTTTAATTGTATAATGTCATTATTATAATTATATATGTAATGATTATTACAGCATTACATAGGTAGATTTGCTTCTTTAATGATCCAACATACAAATATATGTGCACGTTCTCTTAATTATTTGCACCTTTTCTCACCTAGCCATAGTAATAGCCACGAGAGGGTTCACATCAATTAGGTGAGTTCATTATTAGTTGTTGAGGTTTGATTATTATTTTCATAGATGATTAATAGCTCTTTCCTTTTAACCTAAAACTTCACCCCATTCGAAGCAATTAAATTTGAGCCCACAACCTCCCACGTGAAGATGTGTGTCTTGACCATTACGTCATTCCATAACGAACTATTTTATTTCATTAACTCTGTGGAGTATTTCATTATAGAAAAATTTAGGTGCATAAAGTGGTGCTCAAAAAATAGATTTAGTAGTCATGAACCATAGACACATTTCAAGTAAAACCTGTCACGATACAAGTGAATAGTTTGTGAACTCAAGTGTCATTACAAGAAAACTCGTTTTAAACTTGTTGTCACAAATGTATATATTCAACGATGACAAGAGAAAGAGTGGTCACCATTTCATAATCAATGATGACTGAAAATGATCCATAACAACCGAAGTGGTACTTTCAAGACGACAAAATTTATCACCAAAAGAAGTCTTTCTGTGACAATTGAATTCGTCGTTGAATGTATGAAACAAAAACCATCACCAAAAGTGTGTTTCATGAGAGACGAATTTTATGTCTATCACGAATTCCTAGCAAAGACACAACAAGATTTTTCGTGACGGCTTTTCCCACGTCTTTAGTGACAAGATGTGGACCAACTTGTAGTATTTTTCTCTTTATTATATAGTACGTACAAATACACTATGAATTATAAAGTGTAGACATCGAGGTCTACATCTTACATAAGTGTGCAGTGGAATATATGCAGATGGCCAGAGTTGCTGTTGGTAAATGCATGGCATGCCATGCCAACAAAGGATGGTGACTTGTGAAACAAACCAGTGTTGTGTTGTGGCACAATATTACATTATCGAAAACTGAAGAGAGACCAAAAACAAAAGGAACTGTCTTAAAACGGATACAAAACAACATAAGGATAAGGAAAAAAGAAGAAAAAGATGGGTCTCACTCAAAAACACCAGAAATTAAAGCAAATGCTCCTTTTGACTGCCTCGTAAATCCTTGCGAGTTCTTCGATTCACCAGCAATGGCAGTTTTGTAATTTGAAACATAAAGCAAATCAGATATTGTTCAAGAATCATAAAACATGATCACGTTTTTTCTTGATACGTGTTTTATATGAGCTCATTTTGATCTCATCTTGCCGACTCCGACAACTTCTTGTTCGTGTCTGCAACGACTCACGTACGTGTGAAAGAAAAAAACATGAGTGTTAATTTAAATTAAATGCATTTGATTGTGTGCATGTATGTGAAATTTGAATAACGGACTAAACATAATGGCTAGGGCTTCTCAGCATTTTTCTCAAGTCTTTTTCCCGCCTTCTCACATGTAGGTATTTCTCTTCCACACGTGGGTCACTGCAAGCATATCCATCTACAAGCGGGCCGGAGACCACAGGGGGAGGCAACATAAACGGGCCACCTTCGGCCCAAAAATGGATCAAAATCAACTCTAATACGATGTGAAATTTGAATAACGGGCTAAATATAATGGTTTGGGCTTCCCATACTAAAAGATCAACTTTATAGTAAGGTTTCACTTGCACCATTATATTTAGCCTTTTCATTCTATATTTATCCGATATGAGATTCATCACCCACTTCAACAAAGCTCGTTCATAAAATTAAACCATGAGATTCCCACGCGAAAGAGTGTTGAAAATTTATACTCTAGTTATAGAGAATCAAGTCCCTTATATATAGTCAAATTTAACATACTTATATCGAAGTAAGAGGTAGGCTTTTGATTCACCCAACGTCAAACTTTATTTGTATTTTTAGTTTTTGTTGTCAAAATCATCTGATGTGATAATGATTTGTCACAACGTAATATCTTTTTTTCACTCACATGCAACAATATAAGTCAATCATCATTACACTCATTGAGTTTGAAGAACATTCTATCAAACTTGGACGACGGAAAGTGACATTCTCTCATAGGAGAGCTCATGAAAATTAATCTTCTTACAACTTTTCTTCAGTTCCACTGAATGTGGGTGGCAATAATTTGTGTCTGCTTGAAAATTCATGCCCCAACGAATCTATACAAGATCTAAAATGTAAAATTGTCACATTGAAAACGAAAGACACTAGGAGATTTTCATTATATTTTCCTATTTTGGAAATGATATTGATGGAGAATCATATATCATTAACTTGTTGAATACATGGAGGTGCATGGTGTTCCCTTATATATCACTTTGATCATCGATTAGGTTTAGTAACAAAGAGAATAAAGAAAATGCATATCCAAACTCTTCTCTAATTTTTTTTTTTTCCTTTTGATACGGAAATTAAGGTGCTGAAATCCAATTTTGCAGCGGACTTAGAAAACTTTCAACACGTATATATGCAAGCTTGAACAAGGAATCAACAGTGTTCAGGACGTAATCCTATTTTAAGGTTTTTGATACTTTACTGCACTAAAGTGGTCTCTTACACTACCAGTCTACCACCACCAAAAATGTGTTGAGTGGGGTCCATCTAGAGACTGTTAGTCAATAAATGGGTCCCACCCAAAATGAGAACATCTCATAAATTGTGGGATTTTGTCCAGCAATTTCAACAATTGCAGCAGCTGCATTCAACAATTGCAGCAGCT
>JAYMTA010001979.1:0-17987 GCA_036897625.1 Pelargonium cotyledonis | reverse complement strand
TGACATCTGTGGTTGTGCCCAAGCCTTCCACGCCTCATCCATGGGCCCGGCCAACGTTCGCGTGTCGCCCAAGTCGTCCATGGATCCGCACCCGTCTACGAACAACTCAAGCCATACAAGCATGGTCCGGGCCACCCAGGCACGAACACGAGACAAGCGACTAGGATGTGTCTCCATGCTGGACCACCACCCACGTCGTCCTAGATACATATTTGCGCTCCTCGTCACTTTGGTACCGCTGGAGCCATTTCAAGGGTTTGGAACCATGTCTCGCGTGACACTGGTTTCCATGGTCCTAATCGCCTGCTTCCGGATCCCAGGACAGCGCGATAGGTCAGCTGCATCCAATCGACGCACAATATACCAATCAATCAATCAATTCAACCAAAGCTCAAAGCCTCCCAAGTGTGGTCCATTCCACTCTCGGCCAATAATACGACGACACGTGGCACCCAAAAGTTTTTACTATAAATACCCCTTCTCACAAAAAAAAAAGAGAGAGATCTCCCATATGTCACTTTACTTTCTCTCTCTAAAAGCTCTAGAGCTTCCTTATGATTTTTGCGGACTTACTCTCACGTCGGTGGTGATGTCCCGAATCACAACCCTGGGTCGTCGTTCTTTGGTGTTTTAGTCCCCGCAGATGACAAGTACTATGACGATCAAGATACGTGGACGACCGACCATCTCAAGACTTAGAACATTTTAGGTTTCCTTAACATACGTAGACAAGAAGATTCGACACATCAACATCCAAGTGTGCTTGCGTTGACCCTCAGTCAAAACAGGCGCATCAATAACTATTGTCAACATGAATAGAAATAGGATTGTAACATATTGTTTATGGAAAATGAATTTCATTAAGCAGTAATATATTTTTGTGTGTGAGTCGGTGATTATATATTTTCATCACTAATATGTATTTCATTCAAATTTGTGTGGGTAAAACACCAGTGCAATTTTCTATCGAACCAATGAAATCTCATTGCTCAAAATCAAATTTGAAAACATAATTACTATAATAATTTTCAGAATCGAAAAAGTTGTGGGGTACCTAATATTATGGAAGGTTTGTATTACTATGATATGTGTGTAGATTGAACTAAAACTTATCTAATTGTGTAGTATAAAGTTTCACGCACAAAACCAAATGCCCGTTTTTATGCTAATATACGTTACTTGAGAATTTATACTTAGAAAATAATTTTGCATGATGAAAATAATTGGCCTTATTAGATCTTATTAAATCACATATATGTTGTATTATGCATTGTTTCAACTAAAATCAAGAACCATTTAAGTCCCACATTGAAAAGGTATACAAAACATGAAGTGAATACATAATATATAAAGTTTAGAGGTTGTGTAAAAGTCTCACATCGGAAAAATAGAAAATTCTTTGAGAGTCCAACTCCTATATAAAAAATGTTTGGCTACTACACTTCTAAAGGTTAATAGTGTTCGTCACTATTCACTATGAATGCTAATAGTTATTGTTATTAGCAAATAGATGATTTTTATATAACCGTCGGAAAGTGAAAAGACATTGCATGAGAATGCTTCAAATTGTTAAGCCTTGTTTGGGTAGTCTTCTTCAATTATCTATAGAGGTAAAATGTTTGTACATGTAGCTGGAAGAAGGTAAAATATTTGTAGAGAATACTGGTTTTGTTTGGTAAACTAATATCTGGTAGGAATTTGAAAAGAAATTTTGGATTTTAAGATTGTTTAGTAAAATTGTCTAAAAGTAAGTGTATTAATTTGAATTCACTAAAACACCATTTCATTAATAAATAAAATAAAATAATTAAGGGTTACAGTGAACCCTAACATGTATTTCCAAATTGTGCATCTTTTTTGTGGTCGATCGTAGCCATTATATGCCTAATTTATGTGGTCTACCGTGTAAATATTGATAATCTTACTTTATCTAAAACTAATTAGAAGGTCGACCCATATTAACTCTACGTCTACCGCTTATAGTTCAATTAAGTGTATCTACAACTAACTAGGAGGTCGACCCATATACTTATGAGTTTACCGACTATTAGTCGACTTCCCAATAACACGGTCTACTATACAAGTACAAAATGTGCATAACTTATATCAAAGGTCAACCAACAATAGATCTAGGTAGACCGTACAATGTTTTTTCATCGATGAACACTACCAAATCTATTGGCAGAAATTGTAGAGTATGCTCTTTGTTTCAATAATTTTTCTCTGTGAAAAATCCTCTGCACTTTATTCTTCTCTCTTGCAAATCTTCTACATTGCACTTTCTACATCTCTATCATATATTCAATTTCGGATCTCAACAACAGAGCGTTCAATGCATTGAAGATGGTGGTTGAACAACGTGGTTGAAAATTCTTTTGAATAATTAAATGGGTTGAGATTAAATGGGTAATAGACCATCACAATTGTGAGGTTAATATAGGAATGAAATTCTCCAAATGAGCTACAGTGATTTGTGCATGAGCCTCCCACCTCTTGTGGAAATAGCTCCTGCAGGACCTCTTGATGCTACGTCACACACGCACACACGCACGCACGTGTTGCACAATTTAACAAAGACTTTGAATAAATATATTAATAATATAATTGAAGCTAATAACGTGTGAAATTTAGTTCAAATTTGTTAAAATTCCAAAATAATTAAAAGAAATTAAAAATTAAAAAGAACAATAATTAGTTTCAAACAATATAATTATTATTTCAGTATAGATATCTATTGTCTTCATTTTATAATAATAACATTTTTATTATAAATATAATCAATTTCTTAGTATTAGCATATAAGAATTTATATTTAAGCTCATCATAGAACTCAAAATTAGACAGTTTCTTATTGAATTGGAAAAAGGTTCCCATTGGTCATTGAAGTTTCCTATCTGTTTCGCGGGGGTCTTCAAATTATAATTTGTTTTGCTGGAGTCATATTTTAATGATTTTTGTTCTCGCGAAGGACATTACGTTGAGCTTTTAACGGAATTCGTCTAAATTAATTGACACCGTTAAATTTAAATTTAAATACAATTAAAAAACATGCTTTTACTATTCTACCCTTTATATTTTTCAATTTATTTACTCTGTCCATCTCTCTCTCTCTCCTCTCTCTCTCTCTACTGTAAATCATACAAATTAACCTCTTCCATTTACCCATACCCTCTCTAATTTGCCGGAGCTGAGCTCCATGAACAAAAAAAAAAAATTGAAAAGAAAAGAAAAGGCAAATCAAAGAGCTCAGCTGCTTTTTGTTTGCTTTGTTTACAAATAATCTATGGGTTTGCTTCTTGACAACAAAGTATGAATGGTTATGGGTTTTTTTTATCAAAACATATAAAATTAGGTGGTTTGATTTGTTTGAGGCTTGAGAATTGTTTTTTTTTGTTGTTGATAAGATCTGACCTCCAAAGCTAGATCGGAGACTCAAATCCTTGTTTTCTTTATCTCTATAAAGGGGTTTAGAGTTTCTAGTAGGAGATTCCTACTGAAACTATCACACTTATATGTTTATCCATTATATTCTTAAATCTATAGTTCGAAAACCCTTTTTGGTAATAGAGTATGCAGGTAAAGGCCGATGCTCTTAGATGGATAAATACCAACGTTGACCACAGATCGGCGGAATCCGGCGGAACCATGAAGGTGCAGAGCTGACGAATGGTGGTGATGGCGTTTGTTGTGCCGGCGAGTACTCCAAAGCACAGATACGGCGAGGGAGCGGAGGAGGGCAGCGACGGTCGGAGTCTATGGAGTGAGATGAGAGAGAGAGAGCTCACGTGGAGGACGAAGATGGAAAAGTAAAGTAATTAAAAATATATAAAGGGTAGAAATGTAAAATCACGTTTTAAACTGTTTTTTAATTTAAATTTAACGGCGTTAGTTAGTTTTAATGACTCTGTTAGAGAATTGGACGGAATGTTATTCGTAAGAACAAAAACAAGTGAACTATAACCCCAACGGAACAGGTCAAAGTTTAAGGACACGACCGGAACAAACGAGATACTTCAGGGACCTCTGGGAACCTTTTTCTTATTGAATTTCTATTGAAACAAATGTTAAAATTCAAATAGTATATCCTCCATCCCAAAATGAGTGTCAGATTTCTATTTTTTTTATAAATATTAAGAATTATCAGATAATTTAATGTGTTTTCAATAATTCTCTCAATTTTCTGTCTACACTATACGTGCAGATCTGCCCATGTGTAGTTCTGTAATGCATAAGTGATAAGGGTAATATGAGAAAAACAATAATATAATAACCTAAATATAAAAACATGACACTCATTTTAGGACAAAAATATAAAACAAACAAGACACTCATTTTGGAACGGATGAAGTATATGTTTATGAATTTCAATTCAACACATCATCTTTTGAACTCAAAATTAGATCATTTATAATTGAATTTCTATTGAATTAAACGTTAGATATCAAATTATATATGTTCATGAGTCATTATAAATCATCTATGTCCTATGACACTTAACTCGTTTGAGTTATAAAATGTAATTGATGCGCCTGTTTGAAATAGTCAAAGCGGGCACACTAGATTTCGTTTGTCGTCGTATCCATGTGTTAGAGAATTTTCTCAAGTATTGTAATTTCATTAAGTCTTATGTTCTCAACTTTAAATCAATTCCAATGTCAAGGTATTCAGGGCGTGCTTGTTTCGAACCTGTGACTTGTGAAGGAACACCACACCAAAGAATGGGCTACATGGGGAACCCGAGTGTTTTCAGGACGCCACTTCAGACCGTAGGTTACAAAGATTTTTGCAAGGCTCCCTTAATGAAAAAAGGCTTTATATTGTCTTGATCTTCCTTTTAATGGTTTAAGGCGTGACCGTTGGGTTTGGGCACAATTGACATACTTGGGAGCGACCAAGAGACATGGGTGCATACAACCAAATTAGGCGTTAAAGGCAAATTTGGACGTGAATGGCGGACATAGGCATAACTTTTGAACTTAGGCACAACCAACAAACCTGGTCGTGGTTGATGTACTTGTAGGTGCTCGTGGGGGGCAAGTCCCAAGGCATTGTGTTTCGGGAGCAAGGCAAATGGGGAACATTCTTGAAGCAAGTTCGTGGAGTTAAGGCGAGTTATTCGTCTAATATGTATAGTGGCTTTTAAGATGGTCGGGATGTCTCTGATGACCGTAATGTATGGGACGGTTGAAATTTCATAGGCGACCGAGATTTTTTGGCCGGTGTAGATGGTTCCACCTTTAGGGATGGATGTGTTGTGGCTCTCAGCGTCCACTTGTTGTATTTTGTTCGGCATTATAACTTGTGATTGTTATATATCATTAGTAGCCCCCAATTTCAAGTGAATTTATCAATGTCGTGCCATAGTTAAATTGTAGTCTTGTATTGATTTATTCGGTGTGAGCTCGAGGAGAAGCGAGACGATCTCATACATTTTTTTTTATATATACTTAGCCAATTTAAGATTTTTTATTTATTTATTTTTAGCTTTCTTAGGATGTGCCAGTTAAGGAAAAGCACTACTAGCTTGTTAGGAGCGACCAAAGATACTCACAGAGCGAGGAAACATAAAATTATGAGCAGCTGCAGGAGAAATAGATGAGAGTCATGAATCCTTCTTGAATTCTTTCTATGGTTTACTAATGACTGGCGGTGACTATGAGAGCGAGAGCCATGGTTGCATGGTGACTCAAAATGGCTCACAGTTCGAGAAGGTGGATGAGGGTCATGGAAGATTTCCTAAGATGCTTGCTTAGGATAGGTGACATAACAATGTGAATGTTTCTTATTTTTTGCTATGGTATACTTAGGGCTCCCAACAAGTTGATGATGATCCAATGGAGCTTACATTAAACCATTAATAGTATAATTACATATGACTAAAATGTTTGGATCTAACATTTCGCTTTGCTCCAAAAAATTTGTTTGAGAGGGTATGAGTAAAATCAAATATTAAGTTATAATTGGGTTGACTTTTATTAAACCGAAAAATAATATGGATTAAATTTTTTTTAGAAGTAGAGAGATAACACATAAGTTTTTATATGATTTTAAAGTCATGGGCCTAATTTCACTCCCGGCCCAACCCCTCCATACTTCCTAGGAATTGTTTTGGACACATCAATTAACTCTACATGATTTCTCTCACACCAAGTCTAAAATAAACAATTGACACAAGTGCATGTTAATGACATGAAAAATAGCTCCAAGACAAGACTCCTAGTTCCACGTGATCAAAAGAGAAAATAATTGTGGGTTTCTTCTTGTTCCTTCTTTCTCAAAGTGCTAAAAAAGATGAGGAAATAAAATGGAGGTTATTGTGGTTGGAGACATTATCTTTGTCTGCCTAGCTCTGCGGTCCTCGATCAAGTGATTTTCCGTCAACCCCACATGTCTCCCACTTTAACCTCACAACACATGTTATATTAGGTAACTTACATGCCACATCTAACGTATTGGACTCTCTTCAAAACATCTTATAAATTGGTAATTGCACATGAGTATTGTGTACCTTAAACATATAGGTGTATAATATTTTTTTCGTTTTAAAATAAGTTTCATATATATATATATATTTGTTGAATTTGGGCCTCTCTCTTTTATAATGTTAACGATATTCTTATAATAAATTAATTTATATATCTTAATTTTGTTATAAAACGTGATCATGCAGATGTATATAAAATTAAATATGTTACATTAACTAATTTCTTCTTAATTTTTTTTTTGTTTTAGGTATTTAAATATTTAATCATGGGTATCCTGTGAGGGTCCGCATCATTGGCTGTTGGCATCTTTAAGCCGTTTTACCACACCCAGACTAATCTCATTCGAGACTTAGTCACAGTCAAAGCTTCTCACCTCTCCCCATGAGTGTGTTGAGTGAGGATCGAACGCAAGCGCTCTTTTCACTCACGCAGTCTGTGTTGCCAACTACGCCACAATCCCAAAATAGGGAAAATGACTTTCATTCTAAAACGGATAGAGTACTTGAATATCATGTACTTTTACTACAAGAGTTTTTCAACATTTGTGACAGTCTCAAATGCCATTTTCTACAAGACATTTTGGATGGATGTTGTCTTCGGCAATCAATTCTTCTCGTTTTTTTTTTGTTTTTTCTTGAGATGAAAAGTTTCTTTGCTTCTCCGTCAATTTATTTTAAAGGTGTTTCTTTGCGGGTAATGCCCAAAGCGAAATTGTGAGAGATATTTTCTCGCAAAATTGCATTGTTTTAGTTTCTTAGTTACGACAAAGTTGTCCAATTTTTTTAAATTAAATTTAAATGAAGTATTAAATTATTCATATGATTTACTATCAACTTAAATTAATAATTAAATGCATTTAATTACTTTATTGACTGAATTTACATTTAATTAATTAAAAATAATATAAAATTTGGTTATTAATTGAAATTTTATTAAATATATTTTAAAAATTCTCAAAGTATAATTTAAAACTATACAAAGATAACGAGACAAACACCTTTTAGGTGCATTAACTTTGATCAAATGTATAAATATGTTACTTTTAACAAATTTTGTACAAATTGGTGCATGAACTTTCAATTTTGAACAATTAAGTCAATTCACTAACGGTGTTAACTTTTTCCATTTAAAATTGTGATTTTTTTACGACGTGAAACAAAACGTGTGTAATTGCGATAACATGTCACTTTAAAAATAAAAAAATAAATTTAAAGTCATTTTTCAATTGATTATTGATCTAATTTTTTTTCTCCCCATGTCAATTCCGATTACTTTTTTTTTTTATTGTTTGTCTCTTAATGTTTTAATTCAAATCGGATCCAAATCAGCGAGCAACTGAAATTCAATTTTGATTAAATACGATCCAATCCCATTTAATTTGATCAATTTTGAATCGAACTGGATAAATTTGCTCATTTACACTAAAAATATGAACTTTAATCCATCTGATCCAATTCGAAACTCTTTCAGCTAAGACTCGACCAGATTAATTTTTTTTATCCAAAATCCGAATTGACACATTTTCATCCAAGTATATAACTCGTCTTATTCTCAACTTCTTAATTAATTAGCTATAATCGTAGCTAATTGAGCTCAATGATTATTTAGAGAACTTTTGTGTCCGTGTAGCTTCTATAGCAACTAGAGACAATTTTCATATATTTTTCAAACTAATTTTCCATATAAATTATACATTTATTATGACTTGTATTACTTTTTGAAAAAAAAAACTTTAAAAAAAGAAGAAGAAGAAACCGTGGGAAGGAAGATGAGAGCGGAGAGATAAAAAAATAACTGATTTTTATAATTAATTAACATATGACTCGTAAAATTATTTTAATATTTTCCACACAAATATGACACGTAATCAATGTGCATGTCATACTCGACATCTTAAAAATGACAAATAAACTATTACATAATTATATTTAACAGAAAAAGTTAACACCGTTAGTGAATTTGACTTACTTGTTCAAAATTGAAAGTTCATGCACTTATTTGTACAAATTTTGTCAAAAGAAACCTATTTGTACATTTTATTAAAGTTCATGCACCTAAAACGTGCTTGTCTCCAAAGATAATATACAAATGTATTAAGAATATATTCAAACAAGAACAATAATTATAAAATCAGTATGCTTAATTTATACTAGGATGAAGATCAACATATGAGAGGAAGGGTCAAGTTAGGTCACGGTGATTCACGATGTGGTATTATCCACCTCTAATGAGGTGATCGTTTGTTGTAGACACATAATTCATCTGTCGAGTGTATCTAAATACTCATTTTATGCTTTAGGCTCTTGCAAAACTGTAGAAATGTTCATCTCCCCTCCCAATGTCATGGACCTTTGCCTTTGGCTCTTTTTGCCACATGGAGAAAATTTACCGAGCATGTCGTCGAATTCTCAAGGGTGTCATTGAGAACTACCTATAAGTAAATGAAACACGAATAGACTTCAGCAGGTATGAACGTGGAAGACGCTAAAGATGAGCCCTCCATATGTTGACTAGTTGTCGTGAAAACGATGATATGCCTATGAGTTGGAGGCCTAGTGTAATAATCTCTAGCTGCAGATTCAAGGCTTAAGATACTTTTCTCTGGACAGACACTCGCTCTTTGATACTCATAATATGTGCATGCTATTTACAAAATTTACCTTGTCAGATAAGCATTGATTCACTTTTCGTTATGTTTCATTTTATTCGTTTCCCTGTCTTTTGTTAGATTTAATGTGTTCTTTTGTTTTCTATTTATATTTTTTTCAAGTTAAGGAAATTTTAGATTCAATTTAGACCATGTCATGTCCAATGTAGAAAAAGTGATTATATTGGAGCTACAACCCTTGCATCTTAAATATTTCTGGATGAAATTGAGATTTTCACTATAGTTGTAGAGGAAGTGTCAAGATTTTCTATGACGGGTCATGGACATCATTTCAATGTCATCTATACACTAAAATGAAACTTTTTTCCGCGAATAATCACAAATTCCACAAAAAGATCAATAAAAAAGACAGATAACTCAAGTAAAATCGAGATATCAACTCAAATAGTGAATGTTGCATGTGTTCACTCTATAGGAATCGATTGGTGCCAAATGTCACATGTCTTTAGTAGAAACTACTAAAGTCCAGGCAACAAATATTATGCTCACCCTCAAGACACTAGTCGACGCAAAACGCTACATATTCTTGGGGGCAATTTTTACTAGCGCAAGCAAAACATGTTATGCTCATTCCTAATTAAACGTTGGTCGAAGCCAAGCTCTACAAGTCCTTGGGGGAAAGTACTACTAAGCGCAACCAACGAATATTATGCTCGCCCTAAGACATTAATCTCCATCAAATGCCTCAGGTACTCAGGGGCAATCACTATCAAGCGTAAACAGGTAATGCTACCCTCGCTACCAAGACATTGGTTGACGTACGCCAAACGCCATTGGTCATCGGGAAAATTACTACATCACACAAGTATCAATTTACGACACAATAAAAAGATTAACCAAACAAAAACGCAACCTTATATGCGACAAAGGAAAAGAAATAATAAAAATAGTCACTTATAAGGCATAAGAGAAAACACTGTCATATATTCAAGCATTAGATCTCTAATATATAGATTATCAAAATCTCGAAACTTATAAAAGATCATTGAAATTAAAATGGTTAAACCCAAACACATAATTGGCTTTAGTATGATCGACAACCCAACGCCGATTAGCATCGTTGCATGCAATGACATCTAACAACTTGAAAACACCGACACTGACCAAGAAGGGCATACCAAATGTCAATCACATTGATATTTGTATGAGCGCCCTTCTCGTGATAGTCATCCTACAGATCCAGAAGCTAATGCTCTATAATCTTAATATTTTTCATCAAAATATTCTAGATGGCCAACGAACACTCTTCACATATAACCTTCCTACACACCCGGCGATCCTAGTCAACTCTCGCTACAAACTGCCTTAGCACTTACGTGCTCGAATACATCAACAACATTACGTGAAGTTACTTCTTGTTTGAACCTTAGTTGCAGGAACTCGCTTTCTTTAAACGAAAAGTTTGTATGAATCACTTGCAATTACCTCTGGTTGGACCTTAGAAGCGTGCTAATTTTTATTTTCATAGATCCAAGTACATACATTGAGGGATCATAAACAATTTTTGTTAGTCTAATACTTCCAAATAATAATGATAGAGAAAAAAAGACAATGCATGTATACTATGTATTTGGTGTCATTTGAGAAACGGCCCAAACAATTGCACACTTTCCATGTAAAGATTTCCCTTCCTTTTGAAGTTTTGCAGAACATTCTTTATATTCCTATCAGATCGTACTTTTATAGTTCATCTTATTTCTTGATCTCTTTCCCAGCACTGCCCAAAGACCATAGTCCACTCCACTGTGAGTATTTCTTTTATTTTTATTTTTATTTCATTTCTATGTGATGTTGATTTTGATGTTGATGTTTGATTGATCAAGGTGAGAGAGACATGGGAGTGTTATGGTTCTCTCAATTTCCTTTTCATGAAGTTTGATTTACTAACAACACCTAGATTTTATTTTTTTTGAAGGATAGATATATGTATTTATTTGTATGAGCCTCTTGGAAATGTTCTCTTATATTAATCTTATAGATTTGATTTTCTAATCAATTTCGCCGCGATAGCATTTAGGAACGACGATTTGACAAATTTAGGGCAAAATCTTTTCTGTTTTTGCCCCAAATCAAATCTTCGATCCCCATTTGAAAGTTCGTATTCGTCTTCCTCATTGCACCAATTGAAGTCGATTTTTGTAACTGATATATCCGGCGACATTTTATATTGTTATGTTATCAATAAATTTGGTTTTATATAATATTATATATTAAATAAGCTCATAACAACGATTCTCAGTTTCTTAGTTTCTCGCATCTCTGATTCATGTATTCACGATTGAAAATTCTCTTCCGACTCAATTTGATCATATTTGTATAGAGTTTCATAAATGAACAAGGACTTAGTAGCCGTCAAAATTTTCTTTTTTAGTTTGGTGTTTGGATCCTCTTTTCTGTTTAGACTAATGGGTTTCAGGTTTTTTTTAGCCCTTCTTTAAGGTTATTTGGAATTTTGTTTCGACTTTCGAATTATTAATAAAATGTACTATTTGCTTATAAAAGAAAAAAAACAGCAGTCAAAGTTATAAACATTTGACTAGCTAGAGAATAAATTGGGTGGTATTTTGTACATGGTATATAAAAAATTTATTCTTTTTATGATTTTCTTAATTAGACTATAGTTTTGATTGGTTTCAGGTTATTGACTTCAAATTTGAAAAGCCATGGATTTTTATGGGACTCATGCTGCAAGGGACAATTTGGATTTGTCTCTTGGCTTGGGGTTAACTAATCAAACAGATTCGACTGAAATGCAATACCCCACTCAGGTATTTCTTTCAACTATATCTTATTTGATCGATTGAGTAGCTGTCTCTTTTCAATCTAAATCTCACTCTATATTGTCGATAAAAATGCTCGAACCTCTATTCTTTAATAGAATTAGATTACAACTAGATAGTTTTTATCTTTGGCACTTGAGTGTACTGGTACTAAATTTTAAACAAATTATGACAAAGGAAAGAAGGATGAAAAATTAGACACGAGAATCATAAAATAAATTAATAAAATAAAGGTGAGTGGACTTGCTTAAAGTTAGGTAAGTTTGACCTACGACAACATAATTTCAAGTTGATGAGAAAAAATATTAAAATTACAAAGTTATTTTTAATTGAATTTTCACGTGGAAAGTATGAGTATAATATCTTTTGATTAAATTTTCTTTCTGACAATACTACATACGTAATTTTGATATTTTTTTCAACCACTTACTTAAAATTACGTTGTTTTAAGTGTCTCACTTACTTAACTTAAGTAGACCCAAATTCATTCCACCTGATATAAAACAAAAAGTTTAGAATGTTTGATTTTTTTTTTTTGTCCGGCAGAGGATAAAAATGACATTTTCTGCTTAAATCATTTTTAACATAGTTGCTATTACGATGAAATTTTATAATTGCTATTATGATTAGCACTTGCACAATGAAATGATTATTACATTTCTAATTTCTGTTCAATTAATTAAGAGTTGTTATGGTCATAGTTGTCATGATTACATTGTGTTGGTTGGATTGTTGATCAAACCAGACTAAACAGGACAGAAATACAAATTAGGCACATTGAAGTAGACTTTATTTAATCGAGACTATGTAGAAATCTGTTTGTATATACGAGTAAATATTTTTATGCATTTCTAACTAAGATAAATGCACAAGAATTATTTGCTTCTAACCGTTTTTTTCAGCAGAGTCAGAGTCATCCTGGCCATGTGGAGACCCCGCTTAGAGCATTCAACTATTCTTCAAATTTTGCACCACTGCCTAATCATGTATGTTAACTAATTTATTGTTTCGAGATTGATAGTTTTTTTCGTTCACGTACTACTTACATATGAATATTTTTATTTGCACAAGCTAAGTACATAACCAAGAGCACAAACGGATACTTATTAACTGCTAGTTACTTCTCAATCAAACTAACCATAATCACTTGGATTTTCTATGAATCTTTATTGTAATTTCGGGATTCGAATTAACTAACACTTTTACAACACAGTTTTATGGTGAAGGAGCTTATGCTCCCTATGGAGGAGCGGATGCAAATGTAAGTGCAATGCCAAGAGCTTATGCTCCCTATGGAGTGAACTATGGAGCGGGCGCAAGTGTAAGTGCAATGCCAAGAAACGTACGTAAACTAGAAAATCGATTGCTAAATTGAAATTCAAGGCATATATTTATTGAACTAACATCATATGTATGTGTTAATAAATAAACAGAGTGTTGATAATTGGGAAATGCTTAGTAGACAAAGGAGTGATCCTATGAATATTTATAATCCAAACAATGCAGCAAATGAATTTGAAGGAAGGAGGTGCATGAAATGTGGCACGGACAGAACTCCGATGTGGCGTAAAGGCCCTTTTGGCCGTAATGTGAGTCTATTTAACAACTTTTGTTATTCGATTCATAATCTTATATGGACTTGATTTTGATAGAATACTGTTATCTTTAGTTCTGAATCAACATGCATTTATTCAATTCTCGTCTTCGAGATAATTAATATTAACTTTTATTTCACGGTACAAATGAAACTCTTTACGTAACAACTTATTCTGTTAGTTTTAAAACTTACTGTTCTATGAATATATTACTGGTTTAGTATTTGTTTGGTGACAACGCTACCTACTTAAAATTGGTGCCACATAAATAAAACTAGAAGAATATAACTTGGCTCTTATTCGAAAAAATTGGTATAAGAAAATGTCACTTTCAAGCTCAAAGCTCCTACAGAGTTCATTTATGCATGTATAATGAGCTTAGGTGAAAATAACGGTGAACTTATACAATTCATCATTTTGTGCTCATAATATTCAGTTTATATATATCTAACTCTTATCAAAACTTCTTAATAATGTTTTAAACAACTCAACAACCTAAGTACACAAAAATAAATATCAGGTTTAGAAGATAAATTTTGTTTTAATTAACTTGCCGACGGTATGGGGTGGAAATTATAGGATGGGATTTAAGGTGACGCTTTATTTGGGGAGTGAGAAATATTGTTATTTCGAATATGATGTCTCGTTGCTTATATATAAATAGAAAAGGAACAAGAGGAATTGCAGAATAAAAGTTATACTTGTAAGTTAAAAGAGGTTGATTCTGAAATGCGATTTTATATAGTGGCTATAAGTGGATCTTAAAAATGGACATTTTAAGTTTGGGCCTCACTATGCCTCATGTGAGCATTTGTTTAGGATTTTTTTCAAAATGCTAAAGGCCCAATTATTTATTACTCAAAATTTAAATACTATATTTGTTTTGTGTTTTGTGTTTTGTGTTTTTTGTTTTTTGTTTTCTTTTTTCAAAATACATACACATATGTTTTGTTTCAATTGTTCTCATCCGAACATTTTACTTTGTAAGACTCCAAAACAAAATTGATGTCTCCAATTTATATATATAATGAGATTTTCAATCCCATTTTCATCTTTAATGTTACAACTTATATTTCAAAAATTCATGTCTTCGTAGTCGAATGCTCGATTTGGATTTTTTCTTTTCTTTTCAAATTCATGTAAGAAGTTGGAGAAACATAATTATAAGTTTACACTACAAAAAAAGTTGAAAAATGTGACGGAAATTTATGAGTGAAAATTTTCAGTCACAAATTGTGACAAAAATCATATTTTTCATCACAGATATACATTTGTGAAGGAAATTTCCGTCACATACACAAATTTTATGTCACAACTATCTTTGACAACCTAAACAATGACAGAAATATTCGGTAAGTTCCGTCACAAATTATATTTTGTGACTAAAATTTACAGATTTATGACAAAAATTTCCGTCACAGATCGCGAGTTTTTTTTTTTTTAGTATTAAGTTTTCCTAATAATGCATATTTATATAAAATAAAGAAAACAAAAGTGAAAAATTCATAATTTTTTTTTTGTTCAAATGTCATCCTTGGTAGATTTTGTTGTTTCTTTTATTAACAAAACATATTTCATTGTATAGCACCACGAAAAAGGGGGCAAAAAGTATAAATGCCAACCTCAGTAGTTTTTTTTTATTATAATTTTTTTACAGAAAAAAAGCGAACTTTTATTAATACTTAAAGATTAAATACATTAGAAAGTCTAACATACTCAACTAAATCAGACATAAACGTACAAATCAAAGCAAACCCTAAGCACATTCATTGCTGATTTCCAACCCTTTAGAGACAATATAAATCTAAGAATGACCAAAACCTTTCAAGATAGCAAAACATCCCGAGTCCTCACGCAAGACCCGACAAGGCTATCCCAAACTTTAATATTCGTATCGCACTGTGAATCACCATAGCAACCACTTCCAATAAGGAAAGACATACCTAAACTTCCAAAAAACACGTAAAAACAAACTTACATCAACAAAAGACAGATCACTAAATAAACAAACTAAAAAAACTCCGAAGTTTGTAATAAAAAACTGAACGAACATTTAAATTAAATTTCACATGTGTGCAACACGAGTCGAGTTAATAACACTATATAGTGTTCATGAATATAGGATGATCTCAACATTTTAATTTTAAAAGTTAGATTGGACCACTTGCGTCCATTAGATTTCAAAAATGGGCAGTTCAATTTGGTAGGAAATGGTCAAAACCAATTTTGAAAGGTTACACAAAATGTCACAAAATGTTATGATTACCATCACATTAATGAAGATTTAATTGACTCTATAAATTGGATCAATCAAATTGATAATTGGTTGACTCAACCTCTAGTTTCAGTTTTTAAAATCTTAAATTCCCTCCGTCTTAAAATGAGTGTCCTTTTTTCTATTTTAAGAAATATTAAGAAGAAGTTAGTTAATATGATATATTTACTATTGTATCCTCATGATCATGTATTGAAAGATCCTAACTAACTTTTTATAAGGATATTATTGACAATTCATGCATAACTAACTTACTAGAAAAAGAAACAAGACACTCATTTTGAGACAAAAATATAAGAAAAACAAGACACTCATTTTGGGACAGAGAGAGCATTAAATAGTTTGTATAAGTTAGTTTTTATTTTATTTATTTTAAATTTTTTACTTTTAAAGATGGTATAAATTAGTTGAACTTGGTATTCTTGTTAATTTACTACATTCATCTAAAAATGAGGGTCATATTTATTTTTAATGTATTTATTTTTAAAAAAGTTAGTTATGAATAAATTCTTTTTTTAGATAAACAACCAAATTATATTAATTAATGCTCAAGAGTCTCTGGTCATACCAGAGAACCCGGTACAACCCAAGAGCACATATAAGACAAAGAAACGTAGTCCTAGTAATCCTTCAAGTCCCTGCATTCACTGATCTATATGCAAACAAGAACCTCAGGTTCTCAATCTTGGTATCTAAATACATATCAAACCCAATTAATAAAACAAAAACTAAACCAAACCAAACTAATAAAGCAGCAACTAACCCAAACCAAACTCAAACAGCAGAACTCAAACAAAGCCAAACTAACAAAAATATAAACTAAACAAACTCAAACTAGTAAATCATAGCTATATGGCACCCGAATCCTAACACGAGACCCGACATGGCTTGTTTGAAAACACCCTCCACCATCACTAGAAGCACCAAAGAAGACTTACAAGATCGATCACGACCCTGAAGCCCATAAACTGCCAGTGGATACGCACATTGACGCCATGGCCACGCTTCGTCTCTTCGAAAATAAGCCTCATCGCTGCTACCCTTCTTTGCCGCCCTCACGCGGCTGCCTTTCGTCACCTCCCTTACGCTGCTTCACTTCCGCCTTTAATCTGCTAACTCCGAAAACCCTAAAACCAACTCATTGACTGGAGAGATCTCTCACAACTTTGTATTGTTGATAGTCATGAATAAATTGTTAGTTATTAAATATATCACACAAACTAATTTTTCTAATATTTTCGAAGTAAAAACAATAACCCTCATTTTGATCGGATGGAGTAAATGACATTTTACTTAATTAAAAAATAGATTTGATACGAAAATTTTGTTATTTTAATCTTAGGGCTTGTTCGGGAACAAAGAGTTGAGCTCGTTTTGCCTCCTTTTGGGTTTGACAACTAGGATGTAGCCTTCTTCTACATGGGTCTTTGTTTGACAATTATTTTATTTAAAGCTCATTATTCTCTGCAGCACCTTCCACAAGAGCTCTGCACTTCCTTTTGGGAAGGAGGCATATGACCTCTGTTTGAGAGAAAAGTAAGAGACAGAAACAAAATAATTCCTCATTTGCCTTACATTAATCTGTTTTGCTGTAGCATTGATGGATCATTGATGCATCTTCTGTTCATTGGAGCAATCATATTTTTTAGAATTTAATTTGTTTAGTAGATGTGTTGACGATGTATTTGTATGTTTGATGATTGTTTAAAATATGAATTCAATACCATTTTTTCTTTATATAACTTTAAGGTACCGTTTAGATTAGCATTTTTGGTTTGAGAATTAGATTAGCATTTTTGGTTTGAGAATGAGAATGAAGAATGAGAATGGGAATGAGATTTCTATTGATGATGTTTGGATTAGAACACACTCATTCCCATTCCCATTTCGATTCTCATTCCCATTTCCACACCCTAGAGTAATTTGATTTCCACTTATGTTGAATAGAATGAGATTCCCATTCTTATGTCTTAAATTTTTATTTTACGATTTAAACTTTAAAAATTCGTAACATTGTGCTCGGATGTCCGATTGACATAATTTTTTTTTGGTTTCATATAAATTTTCGGGAGAAACATTATTATAATTACAAAATTTTCAAATAATGCATATTTGTAACAAAAAATTCTGGAACAACAGAAAAAAATTAAAACAAAAATTCGAAACCAGTTTCGCATTCGAATT
>JAYMTA010001978.1:0-17990 GCA_036897625.1 Pelargonium cotyledonis | reverse complement strand
AAATAGCGACGGCTACTTTCTGTAGCCGTTTCCGTCGCAGATCAGCGACGGATTTAGTCCGTCGCTAAATCCGCCGCTGATAACCATTTTTCTTGTAGTGTCTTGATATGAGACTCTAGCCCGTGCTAATAATGTACAAGCATTTACTTGAAGTTTCTGATGTTCCCAGTACTCTTAAACCACTGCGGAATTGGACATCCATAGTTTTGGTCCTCCCCTTCGAGAATAGGAACCCATGGATATCCACGGTTTAGGACCTCTGCGAGATTATATAAATAAGCATCCGCGGAAACAAACCTCCTTAGAAATGGACCTCCACGGTTTTGGACGACGATCATACTTCATTTGATATTTATGTGGTGTTTTATTTGTGATTTTGTTCATCGTTTTTTGCTTTAGATGTATTCGTGTCATCAAGTGCATTCTTTGAGTTGTGGTAACATGAGATGATCCTCCGGAGGATCATGGAGTTTCAAATGCTCACTCCAAACTTGTTTTCACCAAGTACACGCATCTTTGAGATGAGGTAGCATGAGATGTTCCTTCGGAGGGTCATAGAGTTCCGAAAGCTTAACTCTAAACTCTATGTCATCATGTACACACATATTTGAGATTTAGTAACATGAGACAATTCTATGGAGGATGATAGAGTTTCGAAAGCTTACTTTTAACTTGATGTCATTAAGTAGGCACATCTTCGTGATGTGGTAGCATTAGACAAATCTTTTTGAGGATTATGGAGTTTCAAAAGCTCACTCCAAACTTGCGTCATAACGTGAGACAATCTCTTGGGCATATTGTTTCATGCCTTTAGGGTGATCGCGACAATCATTCATGGTCTCCAACGATTTTACCTTTGGAGAGTGACATTGCTACGCAAGCAAGGTTGTGTGTGGATCTATCCGTTGGCGTTTTGGTCTGCGAGGATTCCACCTTTGAAGAGTGAAACCACACAAGCATTTGTCCCTTTGGAGGACAAATTGTTCATCGTGTGGAACAAGGGTACGTGATCTAATCCGTCCGTGGATCGTCTTGGGCTATCATTAACCCTGACCTATGTCGACTATATACACCAGTTGAATAAAAATTAGACATAAGTATGATGATGTCTAAGTGGTAAATGTTAATTCTTCTCTTGGCTAATACAGTAAAACCAAAGTTTTAGATACACATTTTTTATTTAGTTTAGGGTAACACTCGAAAACTCAAATAAATAAATATGATTGAATTTTAATCGTAAAGTTTAAGTTATGTGTCAAATGCATTTGACCGATATGAGATACATTTACTCAATGAGAAAATAATCTCAAAATCTGAAAAGAAAAAAAATTAACCTAAAATAGTTTTATAATATAGGAAAAAGGTTCAGTTTAGTCATTGAACTATCCAAAACGTTTGGATTTAATCTCTCAACTTACAAGTGTTTCAGAATAGTCTAAATTTGAGCAAAACGATTGAATTTAGTCCAAAGTTTGAGCAAATCGTTTGACGGAAGAACATTCCGTCAAATGGAGATACGGAAACCGTCAAGTGTGCTGACGTGGACCGGAAGAACATTCCGTCAAATGGAGAGACGGAATCCGTCAAGTGTGCTAACGTGGACTATATCCACATCAGTACAACTAACAGATTCTGTCTCCGTAATTGACAGAATGCCCTTCCATCAAACGTTTTCGTCCAACTTTGGACTAATTCCAATCACTTTTGTGAACTTTGGGCTACTTTGAAACACTTAAAAGTTGAGGGATTAAATCAAAACATTTTGGATAGTTCAGATACTAAATTGAAACTTTTTCCTATAGTATACAGTAAAAGAAAATAAACTAACTAATAATCTAAAAGTGCGAGAATTTTTTTGGCTTCAATAATGAATGATTCTTATTATTTAATTATATCTTTTATCTTATATTCTATCTCTTCGCTATTAAATACTCCCTCCGTCCCAAAATGAGTGTTTCTTTCTATTTTGAGAAAAATTAAGAAGAAGTTAGTTAGTGTGGTATGTTTACTATTGTATCCTTATGATCATGTGTTGAGAAATCTTAACTAACTTTTTATAAGGATATTATTGACAATTCACGCATAACTAACTTACTATAAAAAGAAACAATACACTTATTTTAGGACAAAAATGCAAGAGAACCAGGACACTCATTTTGGGACGGAGTGAGTAAATAAAAAACTCGCCGGAAAATGGTTCTGAAATCACTTAAACTTTCTGGCGATGGTAAAACTCAAATTCCAGCTAGTTTTCGGCAAAGCATTGATAAACATGTTTTTGATCTATCAACGATGCAATTGGCATAAGGTGTTTGCTCCTCTACAAGTCTCAGGTTCGAAGCTCAGTTGGTACGTTTGCTTATAAAAAAAAACCATGTTCTTGATGGAAAAGTAATAATGTATTATAGTGAATGACATTTTTGGAATTTAAAATAAAAATCAGTCATATATTTGGCACATGACCTAAATATTGGCATATTATGTTAAATTGAACTGATGGAATTAAAAATGAATAGTTCATGATTAAAATGTGTAAAGTTCAGGATAGATACGCGTAATAATTCCTACATATTAATCGCATGGGCGATAAGTTCACATTTGTTGTATTCCTGGACAGACAGCATTGCATCTGTGTGTAACTTGTTTTTCACTCGTTCAAATGTCTAAATTTAATACAATGCAGATAAGACCATTTCGATCCATACATTCAACACAGTTAAGACTGACTTTTTGTTTTCACATGAGGCCTGGGATTGTAGAGCAACCATAAGTGGAAACTGATAAAACAAAATTAGATTAAACATCACTTTGCTCGTTCGTAATCACACAAATGAAGACGTGATTTGTCCGGCCCTGAGGTAGGGTAACTTAAGATTACAACAATCATATTTACATGTCACTGAAGAAATGGCAGATATAGAGTTTGTGTAACACAAATATAACAGAATCTGCATTACCAAAAAGAGGCTGGTTTCTATTAACTAGCACAGTAGTTTATTGCATTTTCATATGTATCTTGTAAAATGCATAGTATGCATTCTTAAATAGTATATAGATTATAGGTACCTCTTCATGAGTGGAGCTAAGATATCTCATTCTGATTCAAGACACGAACGTCGACAACTAGCAATGCATATACAATGTTGTCCTTCATCAGCTGCTTCACAAGGATTAGTTATGCTAATCGAACGAGGGCTTCTTCCTGTTAGTGATCGTTTCGCAAAAACGTCAGATCAAGTGCATAGTTCATTTTATTTGGAATTTGGATACTTATACACCAGTCCAAGCAACAATTTACCTGTTTTTTTAATTCAGGGCCGTGTCCGTAGCTTCTGTTGTGTTGATAACTGCTACTAGTACTCGGTATGTGGTATTGAGCAAGCTCATAATTCACACGAGAAAGAAGCTTCTCAGAGTGTGCTAACCTTCTGGTAAGATCAACATCACCTAATTTTGTTCTCTTCTCCTGTGATCAAGAAAGGTACAGCTTGTCAGATATGAAAAACTATCAATTTGTGAACAAATATACAACTATGGCGACTGGAAATGATGTGTTTAAAGGTACAGCTTGTCAGATATGAATGTATATGCATGCCTTCATTTTAACGGTCTGCTGAAATGGCGACTGGACATGGTGTGTTTGAAGGAGTGTTTTCACCATCTCATCCAGTTCTGCAACTTTCCTCTTTAGATTGGTCTTGTCCGTCTACACAAGAAGGCACAATATTGAAAAATAATTTATTTGTTTTGCAGTACTTAGACCCAAATTAATATAATCAATTAAACAAACATAAATGATGATCCCGGAACACAAGTTCAAAATTAATGCCGCATCTATAAGAAGAATTTATGCACACCTTCAACATGTCATTCTGTGCTGTAAGTAATTGATCTCGCTCTCTAAGTTGTTCCACTGTCATCTGGTTGGAAAGTAAATCTGCTTCCTTCTTATTTATTTCTGATATGCAACTACAGAAGTAAAAAATATATGGGAACAAAAAACAGGTGAAAATATTAGCACATGAGTAACTACACTCACAAATATTACTGACTGATATGTCTAATCTTAAACGCAAAAATAATAACTTATAATCAATATAGGGTAACTTAATAAATACTATAGAACTATAGAACTATAAAACTACAAGGCATCATAAAGACTAACAAGGATTAGTACCAGCAACTATAACATATTAACATTTTATATTATGATATGGAAACTGTGAAGAAAAAACTTGGTGTTGGTAACTGGTAAGGAATCATTCTTGGATATAGATAACTAGACTCGGTCTACTTCTACCAACAAAGATTGATCACTTCTACTTGACATTATGTTTCTAGACCCACAACAGACAAGGGATGTGAAAATTTCAACTTACTATCAACATGATAAAAGTTATACTCCATCTTAAGAAGGTGTATGCAAAGTACCGAAAAAGAAATACCCTCTTATATTATAAAACTGAGTTCATCTAACATATAGCTTAACACCTTTTTGGCGAAAAATCTTTCGGCAAGATGTAAGACCTTAACTATAAGGACAATGATTCTTATAGCCACTCAAGCTTACAACGGAAGAATAACATGCATCTACCCTTTCTCTTCCACAGATGATTGAACATTGACACAATCAATAAAGCAAAAACAGATTTCCAAAAGCTTTTCTACATAAATGTCAGACAAACTACAATAACTTGCATTCAAATTTCTACTAACTAATTTTTAGTATTTTAGTTGCAACCGGAATCAAATTGACCACATTTTTTAATTTCTATATGTGTGGTTCCCTCCACACTTGTTTAGTGTTTACTACTTTTACATATTTGGTTCAACAATTAGTTAAATTGGAAAGGTGTCTAACCTCTCTCTTTCCTGGAATAGCTCATTGATCTTCTTCCGTAAGTTGAGAATTTCTTGCTCCTATGTACAAAAAATATATAATTAGAACGAAAGTTCTAAATATTCACGCAAATATATTAGAGAGAATGACACTTAATTCAAAGTCTCGTCATAAATATTTCAACCTTTGCTTGGAAGTCTTCTGTTTGCTGTTGAGCCTCCTCGACTAGTTTTTGGACCTGGTGCTTGTTTATCAAGTTCTACAATATATAACAATAAGTAAAAATTAACATATGCACCTCTGAAATTCATGCTTAAAGATGATCATATGTGCCTTACTGCATAGTTAGTCATATCCAATTTGACCCCAAGTAAATCTCGTATCACATCATGTGTCATGCTTTCAGCTGCGGCCAGCCTAGTATTCAACATGCATACCTGATTCAATGAAGATTAAGTTAATACATTTCATTGTCCATGATAAAGTCAATACATTGTACTATAGATAATGTGCTTTGGTATATATGCATGTATAATCTGACTTTGGTTTATTATCAATGCAAATATTTAAGAAAGCTAGTAAAGACGATAGAGGTTTCCAAGTAACAAAATATAAGTCTTGGAGCGAGTACATATAAACCATGACTTCAATAGGAAAGAATCTCTCCTTCTCCCCCATCATGTTCTCATAACTTTGTCATATGCAATTGTGAAGGTCCAAATGCTCATCAATAATGAAAGCTCAGCAAGGCTACTTAACCTCTTTCTGTCGACAGACTACCAGTGCCTCTAGCTCTTCTATGCGGCGCCTGGCCATTGACAATTCCTGATCCTTCTCCAAGTTCATCTGCTGAACCAAACCTGCAATACATCTGAATGGCGAGCTGGAACCCCTTGTCTTCACTGGGATTTTCTCAGTATTATCAGATGTTGGTGCTGCAGATGTAGAGTTTGAGATATCTGTCTTTACTTCATGAACCATAGCCTCCAAAGTTTTGTACTGTCCAAAGGGTGTGGATGGATGAGAGATTTCATTTTGAGATAGACATGCAAGGAGACTGTAATGCCACAGCTAAAAGTGACAAAATACGTATATGAAATTAGCAAGATTAATTGAAATATTGTACCTTTTGCTGGTACTGTGATGCTTGTGCTTCAGCATGCAATACAAGCTCAGATATATATTCTTTACACTGTTTGATCTACAAAACATGAAAAAGAATTTTCGCTCAGAGCAGGTGAAAAGCATATAATCTATAAGTCATTACAATAGTTGATAAACATCTGATGAGTAAGATCAAAAGCCACAACAAACTCAAGGTCTCACCTCTCTTTCCTGTCCTTCTCTTTCATCTTCTAGAAGTCGTATCTGTTTACGTGCCTCCTGAAGTTCCACTAGTCCATTGTGGAGTTTCCTGCATCATAATTATTTCTTTGAATAAATAAAGTAATAACAGAAACTTGGTTCATTATCTATAAAGAAAGCAGCACTCCAACCTAGACATTTGATGATTGATTTGCTCAACATTTGGGTTTTCTGAATCCAAAACTTCAGTGAAATTTTCGACAGTTGTTAATCTTTGCCGAAGAGCCTGCAGTTCAAGTTCTAACGAATCTCTCATCATCTGATGTCTTTCTACCTCATCATTCATTTCATATACCTAATAAAGCAAGCAAATCACAGTTAGTGTAATGAGTAGCCAAAGCACCCATAAGTATACCAACAATATCCAAGGCACACAACTAAAAACAAACTGTCCTGAATTTGTACTTTAAAGAAGACAAAAACATGTTGAGGCTCAGAGAGGTTTAGACTAAAAGGTCTGCAACAGTTAAATGCACAATGGATTAACCTTTTTCTCCAATACATTTATGGTAGACTCCAGCTCCTCAACAGAATGTTCTAAAATCTTAACCTCCTCTTCCTTTTGTTCAGCATATATCTTACTTGCTTCTGACTCCTGAAAAAAGTTAGTGTCCAGATTCAGTTATAGAAAAATTCATTGCTAGTTCAGTCGTTTGTAGTCACTAAATATCATGTCAACTGTCAATTACAAGAAAAGGGGTCCATAACTACATACCTGGCGAGCTTCAACAGCAATAGCTTCATTTTCATCAGCTAATGCATATACCATCTCAAACTTATCGTTCAGGGATCGAACTTCTTCACGGAGCTCGTCTCTCTCGCTAGTGACCCTTCTCAAATCATCTTCAATGTCTTCAATTGACAACATCATTTTTCTTTCCATTGAAGAGTAAATGTGAAGAACTTCTTTCTCCAGACTTCTGATCACTTCCTTCTGCTCTTCCCATTGCTCTTCAGCTTTAGTTTTTTTTGTATATAGATCATTTAAGAGTACTCTCAATTCCACATTCTGGTCTGACAAGGCATCTAATGCTTCTTTAGCCTGCTCAAGATCAGAATTTGACATGAGCAAAGTATTTTCAGTATCTGCTAGATGACCTTCAAGCTTTTTGTACTGAACCAGCATTTCATCTAACTCTTCAGTTTTCATCTCAAGTTCATGCCGCACTTGGTTTAAAGCTGAAATCAACTTTTCAGTGTCATCTTTAATGTCTTTTGTACTTGAGGCTGATTCCTGGAGTAAGGTAAAATCAAAAAGTAAACCCTCTAGTAAAACTTCTTTCCTTTCCAGTTCCTTTTTAAGGGCTAAATTCTCGTATACCAGATTCTTATGGTATACTTCTGCTTCTCCCTCTTCTAGATTTTTTACCCATCTACTCTGACCTGTTTCTTCTATCCATTTCTCTCCAGTCAACCTGACATCATTCTTACCAGTTGTTTGTAGTTCATCATTAACTGAATGGCATACTTGCTCTCTTGATTGATGGTTCTCACATTCTGAATTAAAGGTTGGGACTTCACTAAGTTTGCCTGCATGGCACTGGAACAACACAAATAAAGCAATACCTTTCACCAATACCTCAGAATAAACATTTTCCAATGACGATCTCAAGTTGTGAATGCTGTACATGGCGTCTCTTCCCATTGATAAGACGTCAGAATTTATCAGCTTCAATTTCTCCTCCACATCTTTTTGCATTTTCTGAAATGATCCCTCAAGCAAAGACATGGAAATTTCTATCTCCACCAAGCTATGATCAACTTGTTCCTGCAGTATTTCATTCTCACCATCTTTCAAATGTATTGAAGACCTAAGCTGTTCAATTTCTTCACTCAAGGTGGCTCTTTCTACCATCAAAACCTCTCCAGCTTGCTTCCACATGTGAGTTAGTTGTTTTGCATTTCCATTTTCTTTCAACAATGCATTTAACATTAAATCAGCTTCTTGCAGGGTTGCGTGAGCTTCCTCGAATTTGGTAAAGAAACTGCTGGTACGATTACATTTCCCATCAAAAATTAACTGCATATAAGAGATTGTGCATAACATTTAAGAACACAGATCTTTATAGAGCATTTTAAAACCTTATTATCAGTAAGCCATTAAAGAGCAGAAAAATATTAACTTCATTGTAAAATTTAGTTTGGCTATGAATTGCAGTTGTTTCGCATAAGTAAAAAAAGTTACCTCTCTCACATTGTCGCAGCCTTCATTAGCTTCTTTTGTCCTTGATTCAAAAGATGGAAACACTCTGCTCATTTCTGCCAGCCATCAAAAACCCAATATAACTTTTTTAAGTAGAAGTTTATGGTGGTTATTTACAAAATGCAAGGCAATAAACATGGCCAACAACATACCTTCTGTGAAACAACAGTTATCGATACCCTTATCATTGATAAGTGTGGCTAACTGAACATATAGTTTCTTGAAAGCATTAAATGCCACCTCCAATTCCATCTTCAGGCAGAAAAATATTGTTTCATCTGGACCTGACTTTTTCAAAAACTTTGCTGAGTTTGTATCTTGATTATCAGAGAAATTTAATGATTCTCCTTTTTCCAATATCTCTTCAGTTAATTTTTCTGGTGATTGGAAGTAGCACTCTGAAGTAGATCCTTCCAGCTTACTTCTTGAAGCAATACTTTCAGTTGAAATATCAAAGCTAGATGTTGAACTATCAGCAGTCCATGAATCTTCTGCTGCAGAATCTTCATCTACTAATGGACAGCAAAATGACTTTGCTTTTGTACTAATGTAATCTTCCATGAAATACAGTCTGTCACCTACTTTTGCAAGTTCATGTCGTATCTGAAATAGCATGTCATAATGGTTATCACACTTCAAAACTTTATGCCCTTCCAGTTGTAAATGTTTATAATTGTTTTTTATTTCCATTAAGCTCTTCCTCATTTCGTGAACTTCTTTGACCAAGTCTTGAACCAACTCCCCATATTCAGAAGAAGTTTTTTGAACGTCGGTTTGGAGAGATTTTATATGCATTTCAGCATCAGCATAAAAGACGTCAATAGCTTTCATGGACCCCAACACTTCTAACTGTACCAACCCAATTTGAGCCTCAACATCTTCCAGTGGAGCAGCAGCATTCGCTTCAAGAATCAAATTACTGCCCATTTCAGGAGATATAGCTAATTCTGACAACATAATATATCTCCCAACATCATCTTTGTTAGCAATGGGGAGACGGTCAGATAGCCATTTCACTACAAGGAATGCAGCATTTGAACGTCTTTCTCCTTCAGTAATCTCGTCCTCTTTGCATTTCAATTTACCCTCTAGAATCTTCATTGCATTTATCTTTTCATTCAACAACATGCTTAACCTGATTGTCTCTTTGGTGATTTCATTGTCTTCTACTTGCTGGAATTCATTTAAAGCCATTGCTGCCCCCTTAAGGGAACTCAATTTCTGCTCCATCTCCACCACCATCTTTTGTGCATCTTCTAAGCTCTTCTGCAGATGTAAAATTGTTTCTTCCTTCTCTACACAGACTCTGGCAGCCCTCTCAATATGTTCACTAATCCAAACATTACCTTGAGGAAATGAATGAGTGATACTTTCTATATGTCTAGAGGCATCTTTAAGGGATCTAGAACCATCTATGATAAAGCTGGTTAGCTCCATTATAGCCCTATCCCACTCCCCAGAAAGAGCCCTTGTTTCCTCTTCTTTAGCTGCTATGCTGCTCCTCAGTCTTGTATTTTCTTGGGCCATGCAAGATAACTGTTCTTGGAATTCTACCTGCAGGGAGGAAACCTCTTCCTGTAAATGAAGAATTGTTCTTGCAGTCTCCATCTCCACCTGTTCACAGACTAAGTCAACTTGGTTTTGTTGAGACAAATGTGTAGCCTGGTCTTCTTCATATTGGCTGTTAAGTAATTTAGTTTTCTCAAGGTCTTTACTCAATTTGTCCAGCTTAGCTTGCAACGCCTTGCCATCAATTCCTTTGCTATTTTCCACTACCAGGTCCTTGTTTTTCTTTTCTGAGACATCAAATGCCTGAGACTGACCGTTGAGTTTATGAACACATTGTCTTTCTACCTTGTCCTTGTCACTTAATATCTCCATGTATCTGTGATTTTCATCCTCCATATGCTGCAGCTCTCTAATTAGATAAAGCTGCTCAGATTCTAATGCTTCAATCAATGATCTAGCATCCATCAACTCCTTTTCAGCAACACTAAGAGCATCACCCACATTCTGATAGCTTTTATTCTGTAAGGCAGCATCCGTCTCCCCAACATTGTTCGGGAAATGGCTTTGTTGTGGTTGTTGTAGGGCATCATCTGTCTGCATATAAGATGTCATATCATCTTCTGTATCACTTCTAGTTGATAAGGTTTCAACCTGCAAAATTTATAACTTTTTAGTAATCTAAAGGAAAAACATGAAAGAAAGCAACATTGAAATTGACATAAACAATTTGACATTAGAGAAAGAAAATTTCCATTCATGTCCTTACATTAAGCCATTGTAATAAAAGTTCCTTGGTTTCTTTTTTTGGTGTTCCCTTTCTTCTTAAGAGTCATAAATTTTCCATGAATTGTTTTTCATATATCAGAAAATATATAGCGCATCAATAAATCGAATAGAAGAGTAGATGAAACCGTTACTAAAGAAGACAAAATGGACAAAAATACCAATTTATGAATGATGCAAGCCTTTATAAATGTTAAGAGTATAAAACTAATATTGGGTCTTCAACTATCAGTTTAAGTTTTTAGTTGAGTTGGTTCTTTACATTGTATGTGAGCATTAGTGACTAAAGATACCGAGTTCGAATCTTGCCACCATCTATATTAAATTCCAGCACAAGGCAAGAAGTGGACTTGTGCGTGGGCCTTGTGCAAAGCGAAAATGGGCTTGCACGTGAGGAAGCGTGTTAGTATAAAACTAATATTGGGCCAAATTTCAGCACAATGCAAGAAGTGGACCTGTGGATGGGTCACATGCAAAGCGAATAAAACTAATATTGGATCAAATTCCAGCGCAATGCAAGTGGAAGCGTGTTAGTCTAAAACTAATAGTGGGCCAAATTTCAGCACAATGCAAGAAGTGGACCCGTGCATGGGTCACGTGCAAAGAAATGGGAATGTGCGTGAGGGGGTTGAAGTTTATAGTTGAGTTGGTTCTTTACAATTAATAATGTGAATGTGAAAATAATGAAACCAACTTGTATGTTTTTTTCAGCCCAAGGCATGAAGTGGACATGTGCATGCGCCACATGCAAAGCAAAATGGGATTGCACGTGAGGGGCATGTCAGAATAAAACAAATTGGGCCTTCATCTGCTTAACCTTTTAGTTGAGTTGATTCTTTACAATTAATAATGTGGACATGAAAAGAATGAAACCAACTTGTATATTTTTTTCTCACCAATTGATATTGATCTGTCCGCCTAAATTCATCAGGATCCTTGGAGAATGTAACCTGCAGCAATACAAAATGTGTAAGAAAAAGGCAAGAAAGTAGAGCCACCCCTGTATTAATGTAATCCAGTAATTGAAAATAAATCCTTACTGAACCGCCGAAATCTTGAGTATGGTTCAGATATTTTCTTAGTTCTGTCTGTAATTCATCCACTTCCCTGCCGACATTTAAAAAAAATAACCTTAGACTTTATGTCATGTTGGCATTTCTGTTGAAACCAAGACAAAAGAATCAGAAAATGAAAGCAGCAAAATAGATTGGCCTTTCAGTGGCTCACTTTGTGGGAAATAGTTATATGAATAAGGGCATAGAAAACTCAGAAGGCCATAAAAATAATTTATGTCAAATGCAAAAGTAAACAGATAAAAATATATGGTTGCTTATCAATAAAACAGGAAACTCGGGGAAGTGTACCGTCTTGGTCATGGAAAACTCGAAAAATAAGGTATACCTCATTAACTTGGAATTCATATTCCTGCAATCTTCCAACTCCTTTACGGTGTCAAAGTTCTGCAGTCAGGGAGAACACACCAGTTCAAGATCAGCAACAGAGACATGACAGGCATTTCAAAATTATAAGGTGATCTGACCTTTCTATTATGTGAAGACAATTGTAGCTCTCCTTCAAGTGCTCCAAGAAGCTACGGGTCCAAAATGTCTCAGAATACAATATGGGCTCAGAGAAAACATTGTAATGTAACAAAGATGAAAAAAGTTGTCCACAAACCTGATCACGTAATTCTGAAACTTCAGCTAGTAACATTTCATGCTCCCCCTGTTCATAGAAATTCTGATACCTGACAACAAAAATTATGCGTAATAGGCATTGAGAATCCGAAAGGGGACAAGAGCATTCATTTGAAAAATTAGTTAACCGTCCAAGGAAATTACAGTTGTAGCTGCTCAATTAGCCTGATATTCTCCAGTGCAAATCGAGTTAATTCTGGATTTCTGTCAATCTTTGTTCTTAACAGCTGAATTTCTTCCCGTAAAGCATTGTTTTCCTCTCCAATATACTTGTCTGCAGAGACAGTACCATCAACCAATAGTTCAAGACGTTTGATCTTCTCCTCACGAAACCTCAGCATCATTTTAGTACGCTGAACATCCTCTTCCCGCTGAGAAGCCTGAAAAAAAAAACATAACAGCAGATAAACCACCAATGTACAACTGTTCTTTTACCCTTTTTTTGACAAAACTCAAATATATTTTGGAATAATGGGTGCCAGAATTCAAGGAATGTTTTCCCTGAAATAGGATGATACGGTACTGTTTGTTATAACCAGACATACCAATCGGCTCATGTGTTCAACCTCAGCCTCTATTTTTTGGAGAGCAGTCTCGGCCATTTTTTCTCTCCTTAAAGCTCCAACTAAAGTGGCTTCCATGCATCTAATCTGCTGCCATCAAGGCCTTAAATTAGCATCAGTTCTCGAAATCAAAATCATTCAGCTTTTAAGGATAAGTATAAAAAAAAAAATAAGCTAATAAAAAATTGTACTGAATCACCTTTTTGTTTTTCACTCTCTGTGTGTTACAATTATCAATCATTGGCATCTCCCCAGAAGAATCACACTCCTCAGAAAAACCAAATGATTCTTCGGAACTTGGCACATAACTCAACAGAGACCTTGAGAGGTTATGATGCTTGATTAAATACGACAACTGGCCCTGTTGGACATTCATATGTGTCTCAGTTCTACTAGCTAGTAGGTGTCAATGAAAACGAGCATATTGTACAGAAAACTGATACCTTTAATTGTTGAATTTGTCGCTGCAGTGCAGCAACATCACCTGAAGCATCTTCGTTCACTTTAGCCTTGAAAACCAAAAGAAAAATCATATGAGCACTAGTTTGCTTTGAGCAATATATATATATATACACACACACACATGTGAAAAGTAGTTACATTATTCTGAATAAGTTTTGCACGCTGAGCGAACTTCAGAGTGCTTAGTGTTTCATTTGCAGAGCTGCAGGGGAAGCAAAAAATATACAGAGATATAAATAGTAATTACAAATGGAACAAAAACAATGTTCAGAATTTTTGGGAGGGGAAAACGGTTGCTAGGACATACCAAGTAGATGGACTGACATTTGCAATAATAGTTGTCTTTGAATTTCCACCTAATGAATCCTGCATCCAGTAATTTAAACAACATAACCTCTTTTTCCCCAAGGCCCTGAAATTAATGAGACACGTGTATATTTATATATAATACTCTTGTCAAAAGAACTTGAGCTATCTAACCTGAAGTAGGAATGTCAGTCTCGAATCTCTGTATGGGACATGTCTATGCTTTCCCTGAGCTAAATCCACCAGCGACATTATTACCAATCTAAAATCACAGAAGAATGAATCAATGTAGGACAATAATTAAAATAAAATGTTCTAATCTAATAGTAAAAGGATCTTTCGGGCTTATGTTCAACCATGTAAAAATATATCTGCATTTCATTCCTAGAATCATCTAATCCTCAACATGCCTATTACCGCACATGAAAAGATGAAGCTATCAACTTCAGCATATTAGTATGCCTAGACAGCCTAGTAGAAATTAAATGGCCACATTGTTTCCCACATAAATTGGATCAAATAAATTAATCAACCATTGAGAAAGGTGCAATCTTCAACAAATGGGAATCAAAATAAAAAACGATGGCAGAGGACTCGTTCATGGGTCTTCATAATTTTTTTTTTTTTATCAAATTAATTAAATCTAGCAATGTCATTATGTCAATAGCATCTGTGATAATGAATTGCCCCAACTATGTTTGTAATACAATTTCCATTGGATATCCGATGAACATTCATTGTTAGAGGAAAAGGCCTAGTTGTTGTTGCTGTTGTTGTGTGTAAAGTCCGCAGAATCTCAACCAAAAGTTATTGGCTGAGATTCAGCCAAACTACTTAAAAGATGTAACCATGTTAAAAATTGCTCAGATCCTATAGTGCATGTTAATTGTAGTGGGTAAGAGCGATATAATGAGGTGTAATCTTTAACTGGTCCCCAGTAACTCCCTGGCTAATATTTTTTTTTTTTTTTTGTTGCTCATAAATATATATAGAAGAAAACATATATTAGCCATGGAGCTATCACCTAAGACTCAACCAATCAAGATGATTCTTTTCAAATATTACTCATAACAGCCCTAGTATATTTTGGGGAGAAGAGCTCAATGTTGGATCAATGAAACTTTTATGAGATGGCATCCTTAGATTGGTGGGCTGAGTCTTAGCCAATAATTCATATATATATATGAACATATCTATTGTTAGATTCATGTAAAAGAGCATCAAACATTACAATGACTTGGTACAGTTAACAAGCATATTCTACACTGAAATAATGTTCCAAACCAGCAAGATATTGTATGGCATTCATAGAGAAACAATGCACGAGGACCAATGATTGGCATTTAAAAGACTGGTATGCTATCATTACACTTGCTGCAGCACAACCAAAGCATTCCAAGCAAAAGAAAGATCTCTAATTTAATTACCCAAGAGTTGACAAGGATTTGTTTATATTTGCTGCTTCTTTCAAACGATCCCCTTCTGCACCAGAGCTCTTCTGCCTGAATAAATCCGCAAATTTACCTAGTATCACAGAAAAGTAGTCTGCAAATGGTAAAATATGGAGAAGACAATTACCTTTCTGAACCAGCTAAATCTACTAAATTTAATCTTGCATATCTGAAGTGGGTCACAGAATCTTTCTCCGAGTTGCTTTCAATGATACAAGTAAAAACACTGTGCGACCGGCTGCTCTCACTATTCATATGTGTAGCCGCCATTTTTCTGTTTGCAGCACCCTGTCAATAATGGAACTATATTATTCATGTTCCTGCCCTAACTTGTGGGAAGGGCTTACGCGGCACAAATTTCAACCAGATAGTGATCTTACTTGTAATAGAAGGTTGACAACATCATTAACAGTCCTCACATCATACTCAGTGAGGTTTTCAACATACACCCCTTTGTTGGAATCTTCTCTGAGCTACAACAGGAAAAGTAGGTTTATATCCTGTTACGTAAATATGCACCATCGTTAGGAATCAAATAAGCAAATTTTAATTACTTGCAAGTTAGTTGATGAAGGATCCAATAGATCTGTTATCTGCTCATTGTATATCTCCACAAAGGAACATTTGCAACTATACTTCAGCTTTTCATCCCTCCTCCTGTTTTCTTCCTACACAATGGAATTTCAGTATGACTGACAACAGCAAAATAGACAAAATGAAATAATTATGTATCAAACGAATTACATGATCTAGTAATGTGCGTGTGCGTGTGAGAGAGAGAGAGAGAGAGAGAGAGAGAGAGAAGTTTGAGATCGCACCGCTTTAATTCTTGCAAATAAATATTCAAAAATACGCGGAGTTATTCCACAATCCTCACTGAGCTTTCCTTTCATCTCATAAATCTCACCCATCATAGTATATGTTTTTCCACTGCCTGTCTGCATAAAAACAAGTGAAAAGAATCATCAATTATGCTAAACCTTCCATATCTAAAATGCACGACAGTTATAGAAACTCAAAACCGGGCATGACACATATGGACATACCTGGCCATAAGCAAACATACAACTATTATACCCAGACATGCAGTTCTCCACCATTGGCAGTCCAGCAACTCTGAACAGCTCTTCCTGTACCAAATTCATGCTAGGTGCCATATAAGGTTCCATGCAAATACTTTTTTATGATTCTCTTGGTTGACAAGAGAATTTCAGGAAATAAGCAAATGAAAAGAGGTAAACTTCAGCCTATCATAGTTACAGATTAGGAAAACAAAACATATCCTGACTCAATAAATTGGCAATAGAACTGAAGTTTCCCATTTTCAAAATCCAAAATAGCTAATTTACAAAGTGGGTGTAATGAGCGTTATGAAGTCATAAAGTAATTCATTGATTTGAATAGCACCTGTGATATTGTCTCACATGCAACATGATCAAAGGTAAATCTGGTCTCGGGATGTCCCAGCCATACTAAGGTCTGCGCACTGTCCTGCCTCAAACACCGGCCATACCCTTGTGACACTCTCTCCATGGTATTTAGAGGACGAAGCCGTATCAGAACCTAAGCAAAACACTTGCTGCATTACTCTAAGCAATAAACAGAGAAGGGGAAAAATTAAGAGCAAATTATCCCATACTATAAATGAAGTAATCAACTAACGCACAAACCTGTACATTGTGATCCGTCCAGAAAGAAGGGTCTTCAACAAGCTCAAAATGTGGAACCTGCATTGAAAACTCTGAATTTGCAAGTGAAATCCCCCTAGAAACCCTCGAAGAAATTGGTCCTCTTCCCACAATGTTATGTACAGTCCTCGGCCCAGAAAACGCCCCTGATGCTCCACCAAGTGAAACCCTTGAACCACTCCTGGCAGGAGTACTCTGAGCCGAGTTTGACTCCGAATGTCCCTTCCCAGTGCGACCCAAAACCCTAGCAGACCCATGACTGAGACCCACAGTTCCGGCTCCGTCCACCAAGCGGCCACCTCTGGTAGCTTCGAGCTTATCCTTGGAATCGTAATCGGAGTCAGGAAGGTCCTTGCGGCACTGAGATGGATCTGGAATTGCATTCAGAGGTGTTCTTGGAAGCGGAAAATGAATTGAATTCTTGGACGTGTCGAATCCGTTCTCGCTTTGCTCGAGCTGTGGATTCTTGTGAGGAGCACTTCGCGTGAGGAATCTGGAAAGTGAGCCTTCAGCGGACATTTTGTTGAAGAGGAAATGGTGAAAATGGAGCTAAGTGCTTCAGTTGAAAGATTGAATTGGATCCATGGAGATAAACTAGGGTTAGCTTTTGGTGATGCACTTCCGGTTCTGTACTTGTCTGTAGATTGGAATTGGATCGGTGTCTAAACAAAAGCTTCAAGATTGTGGAGCAGACATAGAGATATAATATAATATTAAGGCCCGCTCATTTTCAAATTCAACTGTTCTTTCTTTTCAACGTATGCCCCTCAACTTTCAAGATTTTTAAATTCGCACCCAACTAATTACTAAATTGGGTGTGAAATTGAAGAATAAATACTAAATTGGGCGGAATAGAAGTCTTAGTACCAAATTGAGTTTTTTTGTGAAAGTCTTGGTACTAAAAAAGTAGTTATACCTAAATGTTAAAATATTCACAATCTAATAACTAAATATTAAATATTAATTAATTAATACTCATAGTTTTTTTTTTATCGAAACGAAATTCCATTTCCAAGGGGATAAAGCATTACAGGGGTACAATCAAAACAAAACCAAACCGAAACTAAAAACAGAAAACCAAAAACGACCTAGCCAAACTAACAAAGCCTATATGCAAAGACCT
>JAYMTA010001977.1:0-17993 GCA_036897625.1 Pelargonium cotyledonis | reverse complement strand
TTTGTGAAGCTCCCCCACCAAAAAATTTTGGGAGGCTCGCCTCCACAATGCCAAGGCGGATCGTCTCTAGAGCCACAACGACAAGTACTTCCCCGTCGAGAAAGACGAGGATTCTGTGACCCAAGATCGCTCGATGGACCGTAAAGCTCGTTCCCGACGAATCTCAGTCCATCATCCGCCTCAAAAGTTGGTGCTTCGACCACTATACCGCCTCCAACCAACCTTTCCTCCTCGGCATGACCGATCAGAAAGTCCTCCAGACGCTCCTGAGCCAACTCGATTCTGATTCCATGTGCTCTAATACAGATTTGAATCAACTCTTTGATTTCAATTAAATCTGTTAATTTCTCTTGACATGAAGTGAGGGATGCAAAAATGTGCTAACCTATTTCTTTATTTTGCATGTTGCATGATAGAATGATGGTGTTGAAGGGGAAGAGTTGGAGGGCTACTCATTGACTTTTAATGAAATGTGGTTGATGAGTTGACTTAATAATTGGAGGAGGAGGAGATTGGGTTGGAGAAAATCATTGGGTGTTTTCCCAATATGATGTGGAGGTTATTACCAGCAATAGAAGGTTGAATGGACCAACTTAAAAAAAAATTGAAAGTCAAAGGATCTAAACAACTAAAAATCAAGACTAGGGGCCAACTCTACAATCCACTCAAGTCTAGAAAGTCTACAAGCATTTAACCCTAATCAAAATATTGTCTATGAGAAAAACATTTTGCAACTAATCTTGGTTTGTATTTATCAACTGATTCATCAATAGTTATTCTTTTTTAAAATTCATTTATACCCTTTGAGTTTTGAGCCTGGATGCAAATCAACTAAATCTCATGTTTTGTTTTGTAAAATAGAGTCTAATTCAGTTTGAATAGCTTCATTCCATAAACTGGCATTAGAAGAAGAAATTGCATCAGAATAAATCAAAGGATCATAATCTACCAAATACGTATAAAAATCATTTCCAAAATAAGTTTCTTTCCTTGGTCTTTTGTTTCTCCTTAAAACATCATGAGAATTATCATGATCAATTGTAGATGGCACATGAGGAATTTTGTCATAAAGTGGAAAAGTATGTTAAAAAAATTCAACATTTTTGGTTTCCACAAAAATATTGATAGAGATCACATCATTTCTTAAAACAAGAAATTTGTAGGCAACACTATTTTCAGCATAACCAACAAACACACAATCAGAGGTCTTTGATCCAATCTTACGCTTCTTAGGATCTGAGAGCATTACCTTAGCAAGACACCCCCACACTTTCAAATATTTCAAGTTAAGAACATAACCTTTCCGAAGTTCATAAGGGGTTTTACCGGTCTTTTTATGCAAAATCCTATTCACCCCACAAATTATCAGGCGCGGAACTACTAACAAGCATAGCATTCATCATTTCTTTCAGAGACCGATTTTTCTTTTCGGATACTCCATTAGATTCGGGTGAATATGGAGGAGTAACCTTATGAATTATGTCTTCTTTTTTCACAAAAAATCATTAAACAAAACATACCTCCTCTGTTCAATCTGACCTTTTTGATCCTTTTATTGAGTTGATTTTCAACTTTAGCTTTCAAGATTAAAAATGAATTGAAGTCATCATCTTTATTAGCAACAAGATAAACTTTAGCATATCTAGAAAAACCATCAATAAATGTTACATAATAGCTCTTACCTCCTCGAGTCATGGTTTGCTTCAAATGACCAAGATCAATATGAATTAAACTCAATAATTGACTTTCTCTAATATTAACAAGTTTACAAGACTTTTTGATGATTTTAATTTCCGCACAAATTTCACATTTAATCAAACATGCATTATCAAAATTAGAAATCATACCAAGAGATTGCAAGCATTTTAAATATTTACGGGTAACATGTTCCAATCTAGCATGACAAGTATCAAATTAAACAATCAAATACGCAAAAGAAGATGCATTTTCATTCATGGAAATATTAAGAACAAACAAACCATTATTACAATAACTCTTACCCACAAACACATTATTTTTAGTCATCACTATTTTTTCATACTCCAAAGTGACATTAACCCCGACTTTAAGCAACAGAAAAACATAGACTAAATTTGCATTAATGCTAGGAGCATGCAAGACATCGTTCATGGCTAAAGTCTTACCGGAAGTGAGTTTAAGTAAAACCTTACCTTTACCCAATACGGGAGCAGTATGTGAATCCCCGAGATAGATCACTTCTCGACCATCCTCCATAGATGTGTAGATAGTAAATGACTCATTGTTTGCACAAATGTGTCGAGTGGAGCAAGAATCTACCACCCAATCTTTAACATTTGACATGAGATAAACTTGTGAAACTATTGTTGATTGATTAAAAGTTACACTTGAGATTTAAACACACAACTATTGTTTGTTAAATTAATTATCAAGTAATTAAAACTAATAACAAACAAAGAGGTTATAAAGCAATGAAACAATAATTCATTTTTAAATCTTAGCAACCTGCTTAAGGTGGTCCAACACCGCACCACCAGCACATCATTTTTAAAGGACAAGGCCAAATGGCCTCGACGGACCTATCCCGCGCTGCCTTCCAACGAGGTCACGTGCCGAGATGCAGGGTTCGGTGTCCTTACAATGTGGCGCCATTTATGGGGACATGGCATTAATGCCAACAAATAATCTTTCCCTCTCGCCTAAAAGAGAAAGGTAACCGAAGTCTTTATATGGAGCCCATTCCGGGTAGAGGCGCTACTTCTTATGGAACTTGTTGCTCCCCCTAATCAACACCTTCTTTTACACAATCTTTCCTTCTTGCCTAAGAAAGAAATGTAACCGAAGTCTTTATATGGAGCCCATTCCTGGTTGAGGCTCTACTTCTTATGGAACTTGTTGCTCCCCTTTACTAGCATCTCTATTTCCACATCAAGTTGCTCCCATGCTCCAAACTTTCTGAATTATCCCATTTTTGTGCATCTTCTTCTTCCCGTAGAATCATTTAGCTAAGAAGAAGTTGGTGTCAAGTCGACGACACATTCCCACACAGCTAACATGTGTACCCAGTGTGATTGTACTCATTATTCATATAGATGATTGAGAACTTTTCCTCTAATTTAAATTGAGGCATCATTATTTCCAGCTTCACTGTTGCTCGGACTCTTGTCCTTCATCAAGGATTTGCAATCTTTTCTTAGATGTCCGATCCTTTTGCAGTTATAGCATCGTCTTCCTTCTCTGGGTATTGGTCTCCTTCTAGACATTTGGCAATCTAATGACTCTCGTCTATTTTGTCTTCCTCTATTTTCTTTGAGAAATGCTTGGCCTTCGACATTCTCACCATGCTCTTTTCACCTCATTTCTTCTTTCAACATGTTGTCTTTCACAATTGTTGAAGTCAGCTTATCGTTTGGAGCTGAGTCACTCAAAATGACCACCAGAGTGTCCCAACTGTTAGGTAGAAAACCTACAATATCAGTGCATGCATCTCATCATCAATACTGACCTCCATCGTTGCAAGCCAGTTAACAAGATCTAATTAAGATGTCACTCAAATGAGTATTGATTGAACGAACTTCTCTATATTTAAGTTTGAAACAAGTAAGCTTTGTTCTGAGCCAGTTTTCTATCGTAGAGATTTTCCAACTTCATCTAGAGGGCGTACGCGACCGTCTCGTTGACAACCTGACAACGAACATTTTTGTCTACCTATAGTCTTATGGTAGCAACAACATTCGAATTCATCTTATGCCACTCTTGAGTGCCTTTAGCATCACTCAGGTCAACTGGGCATATTCCTTTGGCTTCAATTGGATCATACAAATCTTTGCAGACAAGTATATCCTCCATTTGCAACTTCCACATCGTGTAGTTAGCACCAGTAAATCAGACCAGGATACATGTGGATGGCGAGCAACGACGAGCATCCTCGGCCATCAACGGTGTAGACCAGATCTTTTCGATGGATACCACACCAAACAAGATCTGGTTATATTTTTGAATTTTTTGGCTCAATCTTTGTTTGTGATGAGATTTTATTTTATTTTATATTTTATTTAATTTTTGGATCATTTTTTGAATTTTTTGGCGCAATTAATTTGAATGTTTTGTTGTTCATGATTTTTGTTGAATGTTGAATTAGTTGAAATTTTTGTATTTGAATTGGATTTAGTGGTTGTAATTGTTGTATTTTGGGCAAATTGCATGTAACCCCTCTGGGGTATATACGTTTTGCAAAGATGCCACCACCAGTGCAAGGTATTGCACATAACCTACCAAAATTTGTCAACATTCTTTTCCATCCAACTAACCGTTAGTTTGCATAGAAAATGACCATTTTACTCCTTAGTTATCATTTTTTTTAGCCAAACAAGCCCTAAGCATAAGAACATTAAAAGAAAAAGAAAAAAAAAGAAAACAAACTGCATTTGCATCGTCTTCTTCCTCCATTTCCACCATCTCCGGCTTGAGCGCTGGCCATCGCCACCATCTTCGGCAAGCTCGGCCATCACCAATATCTCCGGAGAGCTGGATTGCTCCTTCTCTGGCGGCTCACGACACCATCTAGGCCCTTACCTTTCGTCTCTGCTACTTCATTTCTCTCTCTCTCTCTCTCTCTTTCCCTTTTCTCTTATCAACCCATACTGTCTCTCTCTCTCTCTCTCTCTCTCTCTCTCTCTCTCTCTCTCTCTCTCTCTCTCTCTTGGCTCTATTGACGATGAGAAGGAGCATGAGAACGAGCACTGCGTGATCGGAAAGCACGAGGATGACGAGATTTGTAACTCAAGCTCTTCGTTTCTCTCACTCTATCTCTCTTTCGGTCTAGATATGTTTCTCTATTCGTTCTAGATCTAGATAGCACGAGGACGGCAATGAAGCACAACACGAGGACAGCGAGCTCTCTCGACGATGAAACACATCATGAGGACGGCGAGCACGAACGACGATGTTGCTTCCGCAAAAGACTCTGGCGTGGACGGCGAGTTCAGATCTGGCGTTGTTGGTATAAGCTTGGAGCGCCGACGACGTTCAGATCTGAGGTCAGGCTTGGCTTGGCTCCACGAACGTACCACGGCCAAGCTTCATCGCCTCCTTCTATCGTCGAGATCGCAGGAGCAGCAAGGATCTATTCTTTTTTTCATATCTAATTTTTTTTTTTCCAGATTTTGGTTCAATTTGGTAAGAGTTTGTGTTATTTTTAGTTGATTTGAGTTTAGGTATGAGTAGTTTTTGTTTTATTTGTGTTTATTTTGGTTTGATTTTGGTTCTTTAATATCAAGTTCATAATTTTCATAGATAAAATGCAGATTTTGGTGACCGAAAAATTCACATGGTCATCAGAATCTTCAATCAACTCAAGAGGAAGAAGAAGAAGAAGAAGAAGGGTATTTCAGATATTAAAAAAAATTAACCATCATGTGCAGTGAACGTGATTCGATTTGTCAACTAATTCATCTAATTTAACAGTGGAAACTACTGTTTGTAAGATCTAGTGGGTTATGTGCAAAACCTTGCATGTCTGGTGGCATCTTTGCAATTAGTGAATATTCCATAGGGTTGAGGTGCAATTTTCCATTGTATTTTAATTGGAATTTTAGTTTAAGGGTTTGAATTTATGCTGGATAATTCATTATTTTTGCCAGAAACCTCATAAGCTTGCTGAAATCATCAAAATTAGTGTTGTATTCTTCATGAGCTCTTCGTAATATGCAAAATCTTCACCGAAAAATTCATGCGTTTGCCAGAATCTTCAAGTGTTCTTCGTTGTTCTTCAATTTAATTGAATATGTGATGAATAAGGGCAATTTGAGAATGTTAAAAAAATTGAAAGTCACATGCCTAACATGTGATGAGAGAGGTCGATTTTCCATGCAAAAATTAATGGATTTTGTTAAATGGTAAGTTAATGGGGGCTAGATGTCATGACCTTTAGTTTATAGGGCCTAGGTGTTTTAACTTAATATTTCATAGGGGCTATCTGTAATCTCCCCTGAAGAGAATGAGCTCAATATAATGGGGGAAGCCAAACCCTACTAATATCATGTCACCTGCAAAAGTTAAAATCAGGTATGGGCCTTGGACACTCTATCTTCCCCTATCGAGCTACTCGCAAAAAGTTAATATCGGGTTTTAGCTCATATCTTTCTTCTCTATAGTCCATCCATAAATTAAGTTCAAAAACGAGAATTGGATCCTATCCATCGCTCTTCAGTCCACTTGCAAAGCCATAACGGGCTTGCAAGTAAGGGGACGCGTTGGAATATAATATTAAAAGAATAAATGAAAACTTTAACTATTGTTTGTTTCTCTAACAAACACGAATAATAATTTTGATGTGAATTTCCTTTATAATGAAGGGGAGCCTACAAAATTAATGTCATCAACAACTATTAAATTGTAATACCAAAAAAAAAAAATGAAACATGCTAGGTATTGTACTAATAATTTGCGGTTTAGAGCTATTCCCAAAGATACATAGAATGTACTAAATCAATGAGTAAAATCTAAACAACTATGAACACACCAAAGTTGCCGCATATAAGTTTTAGCTTCCATAGCTTTTTCTTTTCATAGCTATTCATTCATTAGAAAATCAAATCATTCAGGCTACAGGAGCCAGTTACAGAGGAAATGAAGAAATTCAGAAATAGAGAGAAATGGGAGAGAAACATAAGTGTCCAGATTCAACAACAACCAATTACACATTCTCTCTCTAATCTTATAAGTGAGATATCTCTGAGGAAGCGTCCTAGCAATTTCTCTCCTCTTGGGTTTAGCCAGCGTGTCATCTTGATTAATTCCTAAAGCTTGCACTTGCACTTGCAATCCAACGTGGGAGCTCATTGCCTTAATTTCTCTCCAAGTCTAACTATGAAGAAGATGACCTCGTTTCCAAAACGACACCATCTCGACTTTCTTTTCCTTTTATTAGAATGACATCATCACTCATCTTCCCTTATTTAAATGCAACGATGTTGATTGTCCTTTTCTTCTTCTTCAACCTTTGAATCACCACAGTCACGTCTGCATCTTCTGTCATACCAATATACACCTCCCCTATTGAAATTCACCTTGTCCTCAAGGTGGTAGTCTAGAAATTCCTCGAGGAATGATTTTAGATCCTCTTAAGAATTTAATTTGTTCATCGAAGGTGGCCATTGTACCAGAACTTGTGGAACCCAAATACCATGTCTAAAGGTCTTCCTCCAATCAAGAACCTGTACTGGCAGCTCAACACTCTCTGATTGCAGAAATGCATCAGGAAAATACAGTTGACCCGATTCACCCTTAAAACTCTTGAGGAGAGAAACCTAAAAAACTAGGTGTATCTTAGCTCCCACGGGTAAAAGTAATTTGTACGCAACATAACCAATTCTATCAATAATCTTAAATGGACCAAAATACCTCATACCCAGCTTTTGATTCTTCCTAAGTGCTACAGAATTTTGACGTACGATAAGGTCGAATGTTTCCCTTGTTCTTCTTAGCTCATAGTCTTTCTTGAGCTTTCAATGAATTCAGCTTCAATTGCTGCAAAATTATGTCTCTAGAGGTCAACAATTCTTCAACCTCTGAACTTGAAGCAATACCCTTGACATAACTCCCAATTGTGGGGGAGGCCTTCCATATAAAACTTGAATTAGGGTCATGCCTGCTGCAGCATGGTATGATGTGTTATAGCAAAACTCAGCCCAAGGCAAATACAAACCCCAGCATTTCGCAGAATTTTCATATGTGAAACATCGAAGATACTGCTCCAGAGTTTGTTTAAAGATTCTGACTGTCCATCAGTTTGGAGATGATAAGTAGTGTTCATTGCCAACTTTGTGCCCTGCAATTTGAAAAGCTCCCTGCAAAGCCCTTAAGTAAATGTTATGTCCCTGTTTGAAACTATTGTTGTAGGTATCCAATGGGATTTAACTATGTACTGCACAAACTTCTTAGCCACAGATTGAATGTATAATTTGCTCGAAGCATATAGAAGTGAGCATATATACTTTGACAATCTGTATATCACAACCATGATAATAGTGTAGCCTTGATAAGACTGTAGACCAACAATGAAGTCCATAGCCACTTCAGTCCACACCACTGATGGTATAGGCAAAGGTTGAATCAATCCAGATTGCTTTTGGCTCTCAGCCTTTGCTTGTTGAAAAATCTGACAAGCTGAAACATGCTTCTCTACATCCTCAGACATTCCAGATCAATATAAATTAGCAGCTAACTATTTCAAAGTTCTTCTTATCCCTGAGTGTCCTTCATTTTTTGTGTTGTGAAATTCATATAGCAACATCTCTTTTACATTAGAAGTTGCAGGAATGAATAATTTGTTTTTCCTGAATACTAACCCATCTCTGATAGATACAAACTCAGACAATGCTAGACTTGAACTGTTGTCCTCAATCCATTTCTTTGTTACTGCATCTTGTTGTAGATCTTCCCTCAGTTTATCCAAAAACTTAAAAACTGGAGCTGAGATATTCTTAATGGTTATAAAAGAACTTTAGAGTGCATCAACAACCTTGTTTTCTTTCCCATGTCTATATTATATTCAATTGTCTAAGTGTGCCCTAATAATTGAATCAAACACTCTTACTGCTCTGAAAATTGGAGAACCTGATTATACATGGAACTAATACTTTGGTCAGTTCTAATTGTAAACCAAGAAGATAGGACCTCCCATTTTTCATTGTTTGTTCAATGGCATAAAGCTCTCTTACATAAGCTGGCTATTTTTGCATCCTTGGAGACAACTTCTGGGAATAAAATGCAATTGGATGCGCTTGTTGACTCAAAACAGCCCCAATGCCTAACTCTGATGCATTTTTTTCAATCACAAAGCTTTTGGTAAAGTTAGGAATAGAAAGCAAAGGAGCATCCATTAATGCCATTTTTAATTCTCGTAAAGCCATATGAGCTTAATTGGACCAAATGAAACTATCTTTTTTAATCATATCTGTCAGTGGAGCTTTGATTTTAGAGAATCCCTTGATGAATCTCCTATAATAGCATGCTAAACCCAAGAATCCTCTCAGTTGTTTCAAAGTTTTTGGAACCTTCCATTCCATGACAACTTTGACCTTCTGTGATCCATTTGAACTCCACTCTTGCTAAAAATGTGACCAGTGTATTCTACTATTTCCTATCTAAGAGAACACTTTGAGAGTTTAATAAACAACTTGTTAGAAAGAACCTGTAGAACCCGTTGAAGACGTGTCACATGCTCAGACCATGTCCTGCTATAAATGAGGATATCATCAAAGAAAACTAACATTGATTTCCTCAAGAACTATTGCAGAACATCATTCATGAATGCTTGAAGGAGCATTACTCAATCCAAATGGCATAACAAGCCATTGATATAAGCCCACATGTGTGCAAAAAGCAGTCTTCTACTTGTCTGCTGTATTCAACAGGATCTGATGATATCCTGATCTTATTTGAGATCAAGATATGTATATTATTGAGCACCATTCAGTTCATCCAAAAGTTCTTCTACAATGGATATGGGAAACTTGTTCTTCATTGTCACCTCATTAAGAGCTTTGTAAACAACACAGAAACACCAAGATCCATCCTTTTTTTTTTTTGACTAAAATGATAGGGCCAAGTACAGACCGTTGTTGGATTCAATCAAGCCTTCATTCAAAAGTTCTTCAATTATTTTCTTAATCTCATTTTTTTGGGAATAAGCACATCGATAAGAATTGACATAGGTAGGTTTTGTATTTGGTTGTAGGGGTATGTTATGGTCATGTGCTCTTTGAGGATTAAAGGAAGAAGGTTTTTCAAACAAGTGTTTATAAAGATGCAATAACAGGATGATATCAGGGTGCAGGTTTGGGGGTATGTTGTTCAACACATCTTCATTAACTGGCATAGAGTGAAGTGTATAGCACTCTGTTATAGCATTAGGTGCAGCCATTCTCACCATATGATGAAATTGTGCCTGTTTCACAAAATTCTTCTCACCTAGTAACTGTATAAATGTATCCTCATGATAAAACTTCATCACCGTTTTCTGATAATTTAGTGAGGTAAGGTGCCAAAGTTGAAAGCCATTGTGAACCACATTAGCAATCCAGATGTGTAACACAATGAGAGGAATTGTGAACGTATTTTGCTGAATTAAAATTGGTGCTTGTTTGATCCTCCCCACAGCTATCAAAAATTGTCCATTCCCTACTTTAATTAAGAAGTCGGGGCAAGGCTGAATAGGTAGAACTAGTGACTCAGCAATTAAAAATATCCACAATCATAGGTTGTCAGAGTCCCTCACTACGATTCAAATATATGCAGAACCAATGTTTTAAAAACTGGACCAGTCAAAGAACCGGGCATGTCACCAGGTCATCGGGTTGACCGGCCAGGTCAGCTTATACAAATAAATATTATTAAAATATATTACTTATATATAATAGGTTAAAATCAATGTTTTAAAAACCGGCCCGGAGGTCGAACCGGTCAGGTCACTGGGCTGACCGGGTCAACCGACCGGGTCTGTATATTTAATAATATATCATATATATTCTATCAGTATATGGTAGAAGAATACGAGAGGGGTACAACTGTATAGTGGTTGGTAGCTTTAAATTACACATAGACTCACCGGCGTTGGAGCCGTATAGAACAAGGTTTCAACCACAAACTCAAAACCCACGTCATCCAAGGCTTCAAGCAACTCCAGCGACATCACTGGTCTTACAAAGTACAATTTTTAATTTATATCATGATCATAGTCAATCGTTTTCCTCAATTTACAAGCCAAAAAATAGAAAGAGAGAATCTTATTAAACTTGGACTCACCGTTGTTGGAGCTTCATAGCATGAGTGAAGAAGAAGAAGAAGAAGAAGAAGAAGAGGAAGAGGTGAGTCTGTAAGTTTAGGTTTCTTCTATATATTTTTCATTATTTAATTGTAACCTAAACATGTGTCATTTCACTTTCAATTTATTAGGGCTCAAACATCTTCATTTTTATTTTTATAAAAAGCTCAGCCCAAATATTACTAATTCATTAAGCGCAAATAGAACTTTTCTCTTTTAGTGCTAAAACCGGATGGTACAAGTCAACCAGATAAGATTTTTAACTGGTTTCACTGGATTTGACCGGGTTTGACTGCACTACCAAGTCTTTATGAAACCTCGGGTCCCGGTCAACCGGTCCGCCCGGCCGATCCGGTCCGGTTTTTAAAACATTGGTTAAAATAGTAGCCAAAAATCAGTACATATACGCAAATCAGCTAGCATTTTGGTTTTCTTCAACATTCTTAACAGATTTACATCACCAGAGAAAGCTATTTGAAGCCATGGTTGTCAATATCTGAGCTATAAATCTCGGCAACAAAGAACAAAACAAGAAACAACCGCCATGGACATAGATGAATGGAAGAGGTAGGTGGTTGTATATATAAAATTGACTGCTAAATCATCTTCTTGTCCATCTTCATCAACACAGCTACCATAAGATTGAGAAGAAAAAAATCACTTCTGATCTAATCTCTGAGCTTGAAGGCGGCCAGAGGTTGAAGAAGACATGTTATAGGTTAAAATATGTTTTAGGGTTTCATTTATGTAATATTATGTTTATAGACTTTTTTTTGTGGGCCATTTATTTTAATCATTATATTTAAAGCCCATTTCAAAGGCAGCAATGAAGCTCAAAACTAAAACATATGAGCTATTTTAGCCCACCTTATTTAACTCAACTCTTAAAAATCGGTTACCATTGTCAAACCAGTCACCGATTTTGATCGGTTCCACGGGTTTGACTGGTTTTTGACCTCTTCCCCGAGTGATATACTGACCAGACCGGTGATGGCTCTGGGTCCCGGTTCAACCGGGCGAACCGTCCAGTCGGGTTTGGACAACACTGTGCAGAACTGTGAATATAATCTGCTACAGAGTTTGTACCTTAAGTAAGCTTGAAGATTGTCCTTGGATTTTTGAATTCAGAAGATCCAAATTGTTCGATTAGTGCACGAAAGAAACTTCTCCAATCGAAAAATTGACCCAGCTTTTTGAGACTCTGGAACCAATTGATGTGAGAACCTTTCATATTTGCTTTAGCTATAATCAGCTTGTTCCACTCACTTGTTCTATAGATTGCAAAATAGGTCTCTGCTCTAGCTAACCATTCGATTGGATCTGAACCAGTGAATTTTCAAAAATACACTGCGTTCTTATCCTTACTCCTTGGAACTGAGTATTCTAGTGCGTCTCATGAGCTGTAAGAGAGCCTTGGCCGGATGATGAAGTCTCATCGACCTGCTTCTGTTTGGTTAACATCGCCAGAGACGCCATCATTTGATCCAATTTCTGATTCGATTCATCCTGTCTAGCTCGCAATCCAGCTACTTCTTCCATCAATTTCACATGTCCGGCTTCCAACACCGTATTTTACTTTGTATTTTCCATAGCAACCACCATAGTTATGGCAAGAGGTCGATGAAAGCACCAAATAAAATGTACTAAATCAATGTAGTTAAATCTAAACAACTATGAACACATCAAAGTTCCCTCAGCTAAGATTTAGCTTACATGGCTATTCATTCGCCAGAAAATCATCAAATCATTCAAGCTACAAGAGCCAATTATAGAGAAATGAGAGAGAAACATAATTGTCCATATTCAACAACAACCACTTACACACTCAACACACATGTGAGGGAGATGTGAGAAATCTTTAACCGTGTATCATTTTAGTTATTCAATATCAAATGAATTAAATGACCCAAAGTAAATATATAGTTCATAGGACTAATTTGGACTTTTCCCTAATCAAATAGAAACAAGAACTAATCAAAGTCAAAGGGCAGCGACACCGTTGGACAAAAACACTCAAAACGACAACGCATCACACTAAGGATGTACAAACCCATACAACACCGTTCTGCTTTTCTTCATTCTTCCTCGACAATTATTACCGTTGTAGTCACAGCATAAGAAACCTGATCAGATATTTTCAGCCACAACCTGTAAAAATGGCGGAAGATAAGGACCCTACCTAAGTCTCTCTCACTCAAGCCGGTGTCGCCACCGCCGGCGGTCCCGAAGATCCCGCCAAATCTCCCCCAAATTCTCCCAACTCCACCACTCGCAAGGTTCGATTTCTATTTTGCTCCAACTCCTTCCAATTTGCACTCGTAAGCTGTTACTCTCTCTATCTACATATTTGCGCTTAATTTTCGGATCCCGAGTGTTTTTTTGTGTGGTGAAATGTATTGTGTTTTGGTGTATTCTGAATTTCAATGAAATTGCTGCTGAGATATTGATTATTTTTATCGGTGAATTTGTGAAACTTGGAGTGTTCATTGAGATTTGTGTGTTATTGTATAAAGAGAAGATGATGCCTGGAAATATTCAGTGTCTATGATAGATCATAAGATCAATAAGAAACTGTGATGTTATATGAAGTTATGAATTGTGATTTGCTTAATAAGTGAGTACAAGATGTGAGGTTAATTATGCATTTTATATGAATTTCTATTTTGCTCCAACACGTTCCATTTGTATATATTTCTTCCCTATAGATACTCTAATTTGTTACTGTCTGTGTCTACACTTACGCTTAATTTTTGGATCCGTGTAAGGTTTTTTTTTTTTTTTGGATGAAATGTGTTGTGTGTTTGGTGTATTTCACTGAAACTGTTGGAATTTTGAATTTGTTTATTTATTTATTTGGATTGTTTAAATTTTTTTTTGAAAATTCAAGACCATGAAAATCAAAGTCGTCCATCAATGGAGTCAATTATGTGATGGCTTTAGCTACATTGATTGTTCCTTGCTGGGGTGGGTGGCTAGCTTCCTACCATTAATGACACACACTTGAAACTTCCTTCCTTGTATCTGATTTGAGACTTTAGAATTATATAGCAACATGTAGTTGTAGTTGGCAAATAGGAGAAGCAAAAATGGGCACAATACGTGAAGCTACATGTGTGATGTTGTTTATCTTCGCCACTTCCTTTTATGGCACCCCATCTCTTTGTTGTCCTCAGTATCAACGAGAAGCCCTCCTTCATTTCAAATATTTGGTTCAAGAGAACTCATCAAACAGCCATTCCAACCAGACCGTTGTTGCCTTAGAGTCGTGGGATGAGGCCGCCACTCCTGATTGTTGTCAATGGAATCGGATTTCTTGTCATTCTTCTTCACGACAGGTCGTTTCCCTTAATCTCTCTACTCTTATTATCTCTGCTGGACAATATTGGAATGATCTGAAAACTGATATTCTGCCACCACTCTTTCACATACAAACCCTCACCTTGCTAGACATCTCCTCCAACTGGATACAAGGTCCACTTCAACCAAACTGGTTTGCCAACTTAACCAATCTTGTTTATTTGGACATGTCCTTCAACTTTTTCACTGCTTCCAATTTTCCTTCTCAATTGTTCACCTTGAGGCATCTTGAATACCTCAATATGGGCTTTAGATCTTCGGAGGGCACAATAGGCAAAGACTTGGGTCACCTGAGAAATCTAAAAGTATTGAAGTTGGATGGGAATAACATGCATGGAGAGATTCCAAGAGAGATTGGAAATCTCACTGAATTGCAGGAGTTGTCTCTATATTACAACAAATTTTCTGGAGCAATTCCATCTTCAGTTTCTTGTTTGAGGAATCTGTTGAACTTAGATTTGAGAGATAATCTGTTGTCCAATGAGATACCAACAGATATTGGGAATTTGTTCAATCTTTCAACTCTGAGGCTCAGTTACAACTCTCTAACAGGTGAGATCCCATCATCGATTTGAAAGCTGGGCAAGCTCAAATCACTTGAGCTAGACAACAATATGCTCCATGGTGAAATCCCACATTGGCTGTTTGATCTGAAAGGAATCAATGATCTGAATCTTGGCAGGAACAATCTTACCTGGAATGACAAAGCTGTGTTGGTCCCAAAATGCAACTTATCTTCGTTATCTTTGGGACAATGCGGTATGTCAGGGAATTTTCCCACTTGGCTTTCCAACCAAACTCATCTATTCAAGTTGGACTTAAGTGGGAATCATCTTGAAGGAAGCTTACCTCAGTGGTTACTTGAACTATCTCTAACAACTCTTACATTATCTGAAAACAAGCTCATGGGTACCCTGCCTCCTTCCTTGTTCCAATCTAATTACTTGTTCCTCCTTGCTCTTTCATCCAACAATTTCTCTGGACAACTTCCCAATAACATTGGTGAAGCTACTAATTTAGAAAACTCTTATGTTGTCTGGCAATAGTTTTTCTGGGATGATTCCGAAATCCATTTCGTATCTTTTGAGGCTACGCTCACTCGATTTGTCTGGAAACAGCTTCTCTGGCAAATTCCCACATTTTGGTTTGGATTCAAATCTTGTGTATCTGGATATTTCTTCCAACAAATTTTCTGGTGAGGTTCCAACGAGTCTTGGAAAGGACATGATGATACTGAAAACAAGTCAAAATGAGTTCACAGGTGACTTGCCACAGAGCCTTGCAAAATTGAGTTTTCTCATACATATTGATGTGCATGACAACTATATCACAGGAGAAGTTGCATCGATCTTCTCCGAAATGTATTTACTTCAAGTTCTGAATCTTCGGAACAATTCTCTTCGTAGGCATATTCCTGATTATTTGTCAACTATTGATGGTCTTCGTATCCTTGATTTGTCCCACAATAACCTCATTGGTAAAATCCCTTGCAGTTTAGGCAATTTTATTGGAATGACACAAACGCAATCCCTCATCACAAGTAGCTATGGTATGTTCATGAACTTCCCTGTTGAAATCTCTGAGTTTATTGTGAAACCTGGTGTGGAGATAAATTGGAAAAAGTTTGAGCATGACTTGCATAGCAGTAGCGTCAAGTTCTACTGTTTCATGGACCTATCAAAGAATCAACTAACAGGGGAAATTCCTACCACATTTGAGGGTCTTAACAGTTTGAAGTCACTGAATTTGTCATACAACAATCTGTCAGGCAAAAATCCCATTGAGTTTTGGTGGTTTGGAGAACATTGAGAGTTTAGATTTGTCCCACAACGGCATCTCAGGGGAAATTCCACGAGCATTTGCGAAGCTGGAACAGCTGACCGTGCTGGATCTCAGCAACAAGAAGCTGGCAGGTCGCATTCCAGATGGTCCTCAAATGGACAGGCTCAACGATCCAACCTCTTATGCAAACAACAGTGGATTGTGTTGGTTGCAAATTCAGGTACCATGTCAACAAGTATCAGCCACACCACCAACTAAAGAGTCGAGAAAGGAAACATGGTTTTCGTGGGAATTTGCAGGTTTGGGATTTCCATTTGGATTCTTGTCTACAGTTGCTTGTATGTATGTTGTTGGTTATTTCCATGCTAAACGAGCCTGATGTGTGTAGTGTATTGAATTTGAAGTCATGTAGTTGGTTTCATGTGATAAAATATATCAATAAGCTGGTCATATAATATAATGAAGCTACTTGGATAAGTGAAGGAACTTGTGCCTACTTTTCATGGATGGATCTTGTTTATAATGTTTATTATTTACACCATTAAAAGTAATGTATAGTTGACAGAGGCAAAACATATGTAGAGCTTCTTTTAAGTCTTGAGAGTAAACTTGTGATTTGCAAAATCACAAGATAGATTACAAATCTCTACATGAATTTTAAAACATTTCCAATACTATATCTAAGTTTTGGAGCTTGAATATGAGGGAGAAAAACCAAGCATGAGTTGGAGGGAAAATGGCAAGGAAAACATGAAAGAAATTCTGATAGAAATCTTGAGAAAGAAAACTTTAAGCTAATCAGTTTGGCATAAACCAATTCAGGGGAGCAATTACATCTTCATTATATTTTGATTGATGGAGTTGGTCATTAGTTCTTAATTTTCTTATCCAATTTAAATTTTCTTAATTTTTATTAATGTTTGAATTGCCAACAGTAACATTAAGTTTAGTTGGTGTGGACCTTTTGAGTCTACCCGACCCAACTAAGTTTCGAGTCATGTCAGACAAACCCGTGCAAATTAGAATTTTATGCTTGAACCGACCTGACCAAACCAAACAACTTTGAGATTGGATTAGGATTCAACAATCTGAACCCGACTTAAACCCTAACCCGAAACTTAATTTATCAGGTCTAATTGTAATATAAGTATTTATATCATAATTATATAATTATTTTAGTCGGCCACTTTAATAAAATAATTAGGTAATTATTGTTTGACCCCTTATGATAAACATTTTTTTCAGTTAGCATCCATGAACTAATTTTTGCAACTATTTACTACCTTATGGTTTGCAGAATTATTCCGTCAGTTGCATTGACGGAAATGACATTGTTTGGTCATGTGCCCAGCACATATCAATTTTTTTAAAACCCAAAAAGGCCCTTAACTTTATCTTTCTTCTTCAACCTAAGCTCGCCGGAAATTCATAAACTCGAGTTTGTGACTAAATTAATCTCAAATCAAATAACCAAACCAAAATCAAATAGAAACTAAACCAAATCCAATTACAACAAAATCAAAATTCATACCGCAACTCCATACCAAATCAAAATCCCTCCATATCAAATCAAAATCCATTCCACAACCAAATCAAAATGGAGAGAGAGAGAGAGAGAGAGAGAGAGAGAGAAAGGTGGATGTCGCCAGAGAGAGAGCCACCTCTGGCGCAAGCAGATGGAGTAGTAGAACGTTGACGTAGAAAAAAAAAGGGTTGAAGTGATTTGGGGTTTTAGGGTTGGGAGAATTCAGGTTGAAGGTGAGAGGTAGAATGTTTGGAGTGAGAGGTAGGATTTGAAAAAAATAGGTCTGTTTGTAAAGGGTAGATAGGTCTTTTTGATACTCTACTAACGGAGTCAATAACAAATGGGTTAAATGCTTCTAGATCCTTTAAACTCATTCTCATTTTAGAGTTGGCCCTTACATTTGTTTTTTAGTTGTCACGGACCCTAGACTTTAAACTTTTTATACTTTACTACAGGTGACCTACTGCAGCAGGTTGCACCGTGCCATGTCACCCGTTTTGCCACATAAGACTTCCACGTCAC